>JALBCR010003749.1:0-86645 GCA_030710515.1 Abscondita cerata | reverse complement strand
TCATTGCTTCGTTCAGTTTACGTATTGCTGATTTAATTATTCATATATTAATTGTCAGTAAAGTTCTTACCGACTATTCCTCTTGATTAATTATTCAGTCTTTTCTAGATAAAATTTGCCGCAAGTTTATGGACGCCAATTTGTAATAATAAATATAATCACTTTAACCTAAAATTCCTAAATTACCTCAATTTTGAACAGTGCACCATATGTTGCTGTTTATTGTAATCTGAGTTTCTTTGTTTTAATATTTATTATAATCATACTCTATATTAAAATTGACTCATATTTCAATTATACATTGTATAACTATAGTGCTGAAGTTAAAGACTTCTGGGTTAAAGATTTTTGTTAATAAATTTCAATTCTCTTTCCAATTTGTTTCAAATTTTAGAATTAAAGCTTTTGATCTTATTGCCATGAAACTTTGACACTGTGTTCAAAATGTTCCCGAATTTTATGAAGAGCATCAAAATCAAAAACACACTGATTTGTCATTTGCTAAAAGGAAAAGATTTTTAATTACTTATTTACAGTTAGTCTTATTGTTTTGTATTTTACAAAAACAGTTTAATTAGTGTTTTCATAAATTTATATTTAAGAAAATTGTACTTTAGTGTTAAGTAATAAACGTAAAGGAAACTGTACTACAAAAAAATGTCTCAGTATTAAATATTTTCAAATAAGTTTTTAAACACATTGACATTGACGTCACGCGTTAATACTCGTATAATTTAAATATAAATGGTGGTTTTGTTTGTAAAATCACCACTAATTTGTTACTTGAAAAAACGATTTGCATACAAATCAAACAATCCATATTATGTTATTTATACGAGGAGTGGCGTCACGATGAACTGACCTGTTTCGGCGCCAATTTTCAGTATTTCAATTAAATACACTTTTTAAAAATACCCTGTAATTAACAAAAAATACAACTGGTGAACGTTTTTTATGTGTATGCTTTGATTTTACATATTTTATAAAAAGTTGGAAAACACCCAATTATTAATGAGTGTTTGGACAAAGTGTTAAAACGTGTAATATTTGTATTGGTTTATTTAAAAGTAGTTTTTCAAATATATGTTGTATTAATGATTAGAACTTTGTAATGCATTAAAGGGCTATAAAAGTGACACTTAATCGATCAATTAACTTTACAAACATCGCTGTTGGGAGAACTATTACGTCAATTATAGACCTTTATCAAAATATTTCGTCGCATTTAGATCATATTTTCGTGAAACACTTTTATCAAAATAAATTATTTGTAGATTTGTCATACTTGTAAAGGATGTTCTCAATTTTGATTAATTTTTTATTAAAAAAAAATAATTAAATGTTTAGAACTTATTTGAATACGAATACATAAATTTTCTGACATTTTAACAGCCTAAATATTTTCCCTAAACACTTTGCCTGAGAAGACGACCAGCTACTTCCCACAAGTTGATATTTGTTTTCAATAAAATATTGCAGAGCGACATGCACGTTCATTCGCATCATAAAACGAAGATGATATGACGTGCAAGATAACAATAACCAAGGAATTATGATGCGGTTCTAAAAATTTCAAAGCACGAATGTAATTTGATCGACATTTATCTTATTGTTTTATAAAAAGTAGGTCTAATAAAAAACAAAAGTTTTAAGCAATACCGATAAGAACCTTGGAACTAGACTATAAATCGAACGTTGGAGCGATTTATTAATTTGTGTATTGTGTTTGTTTAATGGGCAAATTAGAATTCGATTCTAAAAGTATCGTTCACGTTTAACTCGGAAACATTTTGATTCATTATACTCTCCGCAGATAGGGTAAAAACGTAAAAAATATTCAGATTTGTAATATTTTATAGAGAAGTAAATATTGCTGATAAAAATAACAATGGTTCTTGTACATATTCAAAAGTTTAGATGGTTCTAAAGGCTACACAACATTTATATCACCTCCAAAAACACAATTTTTACTAATTAATTACAGCACCGTTTTGAAATCAGACATGAGTCAGCATTGGTTCAAGTTAATACAGGGCGTTTTCACATTTGGACTAAAACAAAAACTGATCATAACTTTTTATTGTAAAAATTTTGAAATTTGATTGCGCATTATCAAGCACTTTTTAAATACAAAACCAGTGGCGTAACCAAACTAGAAATATTCTTAAAATAATTTTATTGCTTATTTATCAAATTTAATTTTTTTTATATAGAGCTATATTTAATTTGTTTCTCATTAGATTTCTAATTTTTGTAGATTAAAAAATGTAGCATATGTCATGGTTTGTTTGAAAAATTCGATAAAAACAATTTTTGTATAAAAAAAAATTTTTAAGGGTGCAGGGAAGGTATTATATATTTTTTCTTTCTAATTCTAATTGTAATACTGCCATGAAATATAAACAGGGTGTTTCATTAGGCTGGCCACCGGCCATATCGCAGAAACTAGTGGACATAAAAGTAGGCAAAACAATTCATTATAAAAGTGGCCACGAGAAAATCCTGGAAATTATTTTTAAGTTCCGTAATTCATCGCAAGAGGGCGCAATTGAAAATTTAAATAAATTCTAAATTTCTCCGAAAATTTCTACATTAATGCATACTTTGGTAACATCGTTAGAAAGCTTAGACAATTCTTCATCATTTTAGTCTAAGGCTCATTGGCGTACCGACCTTAATAAGAGTGGGGGAATCTATTGAAAGTGTAATCATTTAAATCGCTGTTATTTTTAAACGACTTATCCGATTTTGAAGTAAACCTAGAAGTAAGTACTTTTAATTGTCGAATTCACTGGTTAGCGATAGTTTATAATAAAATTGTTAGAGGGCAATTTGTAATAATACAGGTTTTGATTTAATTCGAAAAATTAAATAATGCCGTATAATTATGACATCATAATCGGAAAGTAGATTAAATTTGCAAGAAAAACCAGAAAACCGCAACTGGATATCTTTGCTCGTTGCACAGTTATTGCCAAAAATAATTTTTACACTGCAATACCAGTTTTTTGATTTTATCCCCTTGCGATGAATTACGGAACTTAAAAATAATTTCCAGGATTTTCTCATTGGCCACTTTTATAATAAATTTTTTCCTACTTTTTATGTCCACCTAGTTTCCTGAGATACCAGGCGGTGGCCAGCCTTAATAAAACACCCTGTATATTTTTGTTTTATAAAGCCAACGCCTGCACTTTCCAAAATTTTTATAAAAATTGTTTTTTAGTAATTTTTCAAACAAAACCATGACATATGCTATTTTTAATCTGCAAAAAATAAAGAAATCTAATGACACACAAATTATATGACTCCCATATAAAAAAATTTAATTTAATAAATAAGCAATAAAAATTTATTTAAAGATCATTTTGGACTACCCACTGGTTTGTATTTAAAAGTGTCCGTATAATGCGCAAACAGATTTAAAAATTTTTATAAATAAAAAAGTTATGAGCAGTTTTTGTTTTGGACCAAATGTAAGAAAAACGCCTTGTATCTTTTTTATTTTAAGATATAACGGGGATGCGGTTTGCGGCTTTCAAATTTTTTCTACCAAAATTCGAGCTCGACACTCTTTAGATTACTTTTCCTGTAAAATGTCAGGGAAGTGGCCGAAACCCCCCAGGAAACACCTAAAACTGACTCACCTTGTACATCCTTACATATACTGGGTGTTTAAAAAGTACGTACCGATATTTGACCCACTTATAGATCTCATTAGTACAAAACAAAAAATCCAAAATAAACATAAGTCCAAAAATCAACTGTTTTTGAGATACAACCTGTTTTGAAATTAAAATAATTTACGCTCAGTACAGTGATTCGTCATATTTATCCAAGTCAGCTAAAGGAAGTGGGTAAACCAAAGCTCATATTTATTTCAACGAGGTTTTCAATACAGAACAAATATCAGTATAAATACAACATTTTAATTACCAATGATTCATAAAGAAGATGTTCAACATGTCCTCCTTCCATTTGTATACCTACATTTCGCATCTCCGTAAAGTGAACGCCGCACTCTCTCAAGAGTCCCGGATTTGTACAAACAGTTTGGAATGCATGTTCAATTCGTTCTCGCAACTCATCTAAATTATACAGCGGATTTGAATAAACTAATGTCTTTAAATACCTCCAAATGTAAAAGTCGAGCGGAGTGAAGTCGAGAGATCTAGGTAGCTATACAGTGGACCTTCTCGCCCTATTTACCCACCATTGTAATTTTCGTTTAGGTAATTTCTGACCAAGACTGCATAAGTAGGAGCTCCATCGTGCATTAACCACATATTAATTCTGTGGTTGAGAATTTTATCTTCTAACAGCAGTGCCAGATATTTCGCAAAAAGTCAAAGGTACAATTCATTAGTCAAATGGTTGGCAGGAATCAGATGGTCTCCCAACACACCAAGCCAAACGTTGATTGAAAATCGGTGTTGATGATTCGATTCAACAATGGCGAGCGGGTTTTGTCAGCCCCAAACATGGCTAATTATGCGAAATTAAAAATGCAATTTCTCATGATACCTCAACTTCGTCAGTAAATAAAATTTTCGCAGCAAAATTTGGGTTCTCCGCAACTTTTTGTCAGCATCCTTCAACAAAACACTAGTCGTGCGGCATAATCGAGACACATTAAGGCCTGTACCCTTTGGATTGATGTGGTGGCAAAGCATGACAACGACCCTTGACCGAATCTTGAAGAATTAATATTTGTTTCAGTAGAGATCTTCTAGTACTAGTACCGGGATTATCTTCAATTCTTCTTAAAATGTTAAGTATTTGTTGCCTCGAGGTAAAGGAAACTGATCTAGGCCGACCACCATCACCGTTCCTTAGATTTAAACGATCCAACTTCGGATAAACGTTGATGTAAATTTGTAAAACGTTGGCACACAGGAGGTACGGCTACAGGAATGTTCAACACAAGGCGACGTGCCTCGCAAGCATTTCCATTGGCCTTGCCGTACATAAAATGCATGTCTGCCATTTCTGCGTTGAGGTATATTCCACCATGTTGAAAATTTCAACAATGAGCAACAGCAACAGCGACTATGCCAACAATAACACTAACAATGACAGCCACACAATGATTACAACAAATGCGGCAACTAGACGACAGAAACCAGCAAATTTTGTTTTGTTATTTCCGCCCAGCTGACGTGATAAATACGATGAATCACTCCAACTGGGCTTAGTCATTTTAATTTCAAAAACTTCTTGTATCTCGAAACAGTTATTTTTAGACTTATATTTATTTTGATTTTTTTTGTTTGTACTGATGAGATCTATAAGTGGGCCAAATATCGAAACATTTTTGAACACCCTGTATAACGGTACGACAACTGTAATAAAGCTAACTAAATTACAGTCGTAGGCTCGCTGGCGTCATATAACAAATTGTACATTCTATAATAATAATAATAACAAATTTATTGACCAACAGAAAACTCCATACATAAGGACAATTACAAGTTAATAAATCACATATTCATATCATAATAAAAATGTTAAAAAATGAAGCAGAAATTTGCCTTTGATAATACTATTTTAAAGGTTGTCGTTAAATATATCACATGTGTTATTTATACGATTAACGTTATTGCAACTAGAAACAATAGGTGAGCGATACATAACCGTTGTATTACAAAAAGTGGTGTAAAAAAGTATGGTTACGACTATTTGACCTTGGAACAAGAAAGGGCAGCGGACATAATAAGAGCGAGCAATCAATGTTATTGTTAACCAATTTGTGAATAAATGATATAGAATTAAGTTGCCCTTCTTTTTCAAGGGATTGAAAACTAAACCTACTTAATAACAAAACATGATCAGTTCCATTCGCTTGGGATAATTACCATCTATTATAAAAGACAAAAATTTTAAAATCTACGTTGTACCTTTTCGATCGTTAGAACACTAGAGAATAATACAAACTAACTAATAGAATTATTTACATTTTTGAAATCTCTCTACAATTTCTATATATAAACCCTAATGCGCAATGAGCTGAAACAATTCGATCGATATGTGAAGTAAAGTTCAGTTTTTCGTCAAATAGAACACCCAAATCATAAATATTACTACAACGTTCTAACTTTATTCCATGAATGTGATAGCAGTGTTGAATATTTTAGTGTTTTTCTACTAAAAGTCATGACATTACATTTCCTATATTAAGTTGTAGATGATTTCTATTACACCACTAATGTATTAGATTAATATTACTCTGTAAAAGTCACAGTCATTTGAAGATTGTATTTCACAATATATTTTTAAATCGTCTGCATATAAAGTTTCTCACAAAAAGAAACAGTTAGACAAGTCATTAATAAATACTAAAAATAATAATGGTCCAAGATTAGAGCCTTGAGGTGCTCAGAGTTAATTTCATAAAAATGTGACGTATAGTGATTATAAGTGAATGCTTGTTTCCTATTCAGTAAATATGAATAAAGTAATTGACAAAGCGGATTATTGAAACCAAAAGAACTTTAATTTATTAAGCAGTGTATAAATGTCAATCTTGTCAAAAAGCTTTTTGCATGTCAGTGTAAACAACGTCGACTTGGCTCTGATTGTCTAAAGCGATTTGGATAGAAACTGTGTAATACAGACCGAATTAGATGTAGTCGATCTATTCTTTATAAACCCACTGTTGATAATGGGACAAAATGGTTGTGTATGTTGTTGTATATATGAAAATAAAGAAATTACACAAAATAGAAATGGTCTGTAATTGATAATCAATTTTTACCTTTTTTAAAAACAGGGCACACTAGAACTTTCCTCAAACAGTCGGAAAAGTTGAAGTTCTAAGTATAAAAATTAAATATATGTAGCAACGGTTCTGTAAACACATAGGCACAATCACGAATTAAAGACGATGGAATATTATCTACACCCATAGTACTTTTATTTTTCATTTTTTAAAAGTCGAAACGACTTCATCCAAGGAAAATGTAGGTATGTCTACACAAAGCAGAAATGTAAGTAAACTCTAAAGGGTGATCAGATGTATTACTAACATTAGAGTTGATGTACACTCATGAAATTTAAAACTTGGACACCACAATTTCTGTAAACAAAAGTTTGCACATTGTGAAGCGGGCTTAAGGGTATCATTTACAATTCTAACAGCAGGTAGTCTCAGCAGGGGTTATCTTATAGAAGGACTGTAGAATGAATCATTACACTAAGCACGTTTTAGAAAATAGGTAATTTACGTTGCTTACTTAATTTTTTCTTTAAAGAATATATTTGAAGGTATCGCTAATTAAACACCATAGCTCGATTAATTATCGAATCAAAATTTTGTTTAGGAAATGTTTACAAAATAAAATTAGAAATAATTTTGATTTAAAAAACGTCTACAAGCAATAACTTTTAAATTAAATCAAAAACTAAACATGGTTATTTGGGTTGACTGATTATTACTTATTTTAAATAAATCTAACCTACTAATTATTGTAAGTTATTAAAAAAAATTCATTAAACTCTCTATTCATAATATTTAGTCCTTACAAAATGTATATTTTATGACGTTTCATTTTTTCTGTAGTTAATATAAAAAGTGAAAATAAAAACTAAGGCAATTCTTATTGTCAACGTATATATTTAGTTTTTGACAAGAATTTATTACATAATTATAATTAAGATACCAAGTTATAGTTTAAAATTAAATGAAAACTTTTTTTTAAATAAAGGTATTACTATATAAATAAATATAAGAAATCAATAATGGGTGTGACCTCCATTATTATTGATACATTCTTGGAGGCGTCTGCTCATTGACGCTATCAAGGTATCAATATAATTAATATTAATCGTTTCCCATGCGGTATCAATGGCTGCAATTAGTGCATTACGGTTTACTGGTATAAAATTTGGCCCTTGTTGTCTTCGGATAACAGCAAGTATTCGAGCCCAAACATTTTCGATAATGTTAAAATCTGGGCTTTTGCTGGCCAGGGTAACAGCTCCAAGTTATTTGCTTGTATCCAGTTGCGCACAATAATTATCAATCATTCCCAAGTTAATATCGAATCCCAAGATATGTAAATGTAAATGGAATCTACTAACGTAACGTTAAGTCGTTAATTATAGTTACATAACTCTCCTTTCATAAGATATAGTTCATATTAATATGCTTATTGTAAAGCTTCGTACACACCTGAACAACAAACCGAGGAACAAACAGAACAACGAACCGAACGGCAATCGGAACATTAATTTGGACGGTGCTACGTACGAATTTTAGAACAGATTCGCAAGTCCTGATTGTTCCACGAACGGTTTGCGGCGTTCCCGCAACTTGTCGGTTTTTTCTCCGACATCAAAGAAAATGCGCGCGAATGCGTTTGCAGGTTTGGACGAATCTAAACAAAACGGCGAACAAACTTATGCGGGAGAATTAAATTATTTATTTTTTGTCCTCCCTTTTGTGGGTTTGTTGTGTTTTAGGTAATATTATGGAGTTGACAGAAGAAAAATGTTTTAAATTAATCAGTGTTTAAGAATGCAAGAAAAAATGATGTCCCTATTAGCATCATTTGGGCGGGAAATTTCCAAAATAAAAAAAAAAGACGAAGTAAATTATAATTTTTACTCTTCTTTGTGCGTAAAAATTTGGTTGGCACTATCTTCTTGTTTTCCGCAATTTTCTCTTCTCAATAATAAATATATATGAACTGAAAACTACTGAAAATAATTATGGGAACAGCACAAACGTTCCGTTTGTTGTTCGGATTGTGGAAATCATAAAAGATCGTTTGTCGTTCTGTTTGACTTTCGGTTCGTTGTTATGTTTGTTGCTCGGTTTGTTGTTCAGGTGTGTACGAAGCTTTACAACAAGCAACAATTTTTTGGCGAATAAAGATTAGTTTGTGATGTAATATTAGAAACACAAATTTATATCATATCAAATTTATGACAACTTAAAACCAAGAACGTGTATGTTATTGCTAAGAAATTATTAAGGAAAAAGCGCAATTGCAGTGTAAATATTTATAATTAGATATTTTCGAAAGTTTATAAGTCCTCTATTGTAATCTTAATACTTAAAAGAAAATCCTGTCCATTAGCATTATAAGGAAATGGCTTTTACTTTATGAATAAGTTTCAATAACAATAGAATATCCTTGCTTGTTTAATTTACTTCCTTTGAGTCATATTGCTCTAAGGGTTGTTACATTGGTCATTAGAAGTATGTAATAAATAAACAATTACCTACTGTTTGAGAAGGGGTAGTGTGAACCAATAAATAAAGTAAGAAATGTAAATTCCATTTTAGTTTAAAATTTCAAGTGTTGTGAAAATGCCACCTCATCTCGGTGCTGATTTGAAAGCGCGGATTGTTTCGGAATTAGCGGCGGGCCGTAGCGTGCGTGAAATTTCACGTATGTTAGATATACCAAAAAGCACCGTAGGGCATTACCGAGTAAAATGGAATCTTGAACACACTTTGGAAAGAGCCATCGGAAGTGGTAGACCTAAAGTATCTACACGTGCTCAAGATCTCGAGTTGTTTCATTACGTAACAGAACAACCATTTGCTACATACTCAGGGCTATAGCAGATACATTTTCCCGGATGCCGTATAACTGCACAAAAAGATTAAAGGAGATGGGAATAAAGAAGTATAATGCTGCTGCGAAAGAAGTTCTCAGTGACGAAAATATGAGACGTCGTCTGGAATTTGCAAGGCGATATGTGAACGAACCTTTGGAATTTTGGAATCGAGTGATTTTTAGCGACGAAAAAACGTTCAATAGCCGCAACGATGGACCACTAAAAGTTTTTAGAATGGAAGGAACTCGTTACGAAAATAATCACATATGTCCTAAAAACGAAGTGGTTATTTTTCTGTGAATGTGTGGGGTTGGGTTAGCGCGCGGGGTCCAGGAGTTTGTTGGGCTATCGATGGACGTCTTGATTCTGCTGCGTATTTAGATATTTTGGAAACTATTATGAAACCTTCAGTCGAAGTGTTTTATCCAGACGAAGATTATATTTTCCAACAAGTAAGTATTCTTATTTCACTATACTTTCTCAAAAAATAGTTCGGGATCTGTTGAATTAACATTTTCATAATGTATTTTTGTTGTTAAAGGACAACGCCCCTATTCATACTTCGCGGGTTGTGCGCAATTGGATACGAAAATAACTTGGAGCTGTTACCCTGGCCAGCAAAAGCCCAGATTTTAACATTATCGAAAATGTTTGGGCTCGAATACTTGCTGTTATCCGAAGACAACAAGGGCCAAATTTTATACCAGTAAACCGTAATGCACTAATTGCAGCCATTGATACCGCATGGAAACGATTAATATTAATTATATTGATACCTTGATAGCGTCAATGAGCAGACGCCTCCAAGAATGTATCAATAATAATGGAGGTCACACCCATTATTGATTTCTTATATTTATTTATATAGTAATACCTTTATTTAAAAAAAAGTTTTCATTTAATTTTAAACTATAACTTGGTATCTTAATTATAATTATGTAATAAATTCTTGTCAAAAACTAAATATATACGTTGACAATAAGAATTGCCTTAGTTTTTTATTTTCACTTTTATATTAACTACAGAAAAAATGAAACGTCATAAAATATACATTTTGTAAGGACTAAATATTATGAATAGAGAGTTTAATGATTTTTTTAATAACTTACAATAATTAGTAGGTTAGATTTATTTAAAAATAAGTAATAATCAGTCAACCCAAATAACCATGTTTAGTTTTTGATTTAATTTAAAAGTTATTGCTTGTAGACGTTTTTAAATCAAAATTATTTCTAATTTTATTTTGTAAACATTTCCTAAACAAAATTTTGATTCGATAATTAATCGAGCTATGGTGTTTAATTAGCGATACCTTCAAATATATTCTTTAAAGAAAAAATTAAGTAAGCAACGTAAATTACCTATTTTCTAAAACGTGCTTAGTGTAATGATTCATTCTACAGTCCTTCTATAAGATAACCCCTGCTGAGACTACCTGCTGTTAGAATTGTAAATGATACCCTTAAGCCCGCTTCACAATGTGCAAACTTTTGTTTACAGAAATTGTGGTGTCCAAGTTTTAAATTTCATGAGTGTACATTAATTTTCGGGTTGTCTTTTGGGCCCCTAAATGAACAAATAAGACTTGACATTTTGATGTTGTTAGTTGTAGCTATCAAAACCCCGCCACCCTTAGACATACCAGTAACTTGAAAGTCAAGATTGCAACGAGCTACATTATACACTGGTGGAAAAAGTTCAGAGCTCATAAGATCTTCAGAAATCCATGTTTCAGTTAGCCACATATTATGCTGTGTTCGCACAACAGAATTTCATTATAAAAAGCTGAAGTTTTAGTTCTGAGGCCTCTTACATTCTGATAAACAATACCAATTTTATGTAAAGTTGTATATAATGCGTTATGGAATATTTATAAGTTTTTAGTCGATAGTAACAATTTTGGGATCACCATTTTTGGTGTATAATTACGTGTTTGGTTGTCAAATCATGATTTAAAGAAATAAATTGTTTTGTACTTTATAAATAGCGAGGACATTTAGTTTATCTCGTTTAGTGATAAGCTCAATTTTTTAGTGTCGATTTTCTATGAATGAACTTTCTAACCGGTAAATATTTATAATATCAATGGTTTTACCGACATTATTTAACTTTAAAATATCCACAATACGAGACTTATCATCAGCACTTCTGCTGTCTTTATCGATACGCGTAGATTCCAGGTAGATTAACAGAATTAAATTATTTGCTCGCGAATTCCTGTCTTCCATCCTCAGCCATGGTAGTTGAGCTTCCGCATGTAATGTCTCTCTTCTTGGACTCTTTGAATTTGGTTGTTTTTATAGCGTTTATCTCATTTTTAACGTGTTAATTTCAAATTTCAAATTAGTTATAGTGTCAACTATATCACATTTTCACAATAAAGTGAATTTTGCGTCTTTTAAAGCGAAGACAATTGACCTATATTTGCTTGATTTAAGACGAAAAAAGACAGTGGAAGAATTCGGAAGAAATTTGGGTACACATAATTAGAGGGTAAATGGTAAAAACACCTAATACCTTAGACATGATATTGCGTTTTAAAAAATTACTTTTTATATATCGTCATATATTTTAACAGAAAACTCGGAGCTTAGCTTCTCATTACGTAATGGAGAGCTCTGAATAAACACACACCGGCTATGAATTATAATATTGAGCTCGACGACAAAACAGTCATTCAAGACCAAGACACGATAGCGATAATAACGCTCGGTGTGCACATAGTACATTCATTTGGATGGATTTATGCGTCCATCTTTATCGTGTCGTTATCGTTTTGGTGCCGTTATCGTTAGATCTGAAAGTACCGATTCCCTATTATATTTGATTTCAAAGCCTATAAAATGTTTCAGTTTGACTTTATCCTTTATTTTAAATTTTTTATTTAATTTTTCTTATAATTATCTTTATCTTTTGCAAATCTTCCCCACCAGTCAGAATATCATCTACGTATAGTAAAATGTACATTTATATTTTTATCATTTAATGTGTACAAACAATAATCACTTTTAGACCTAACAAATTCTAACCCTATAAGACAACTATTTATCTCATTATTTCCAATATTACTTTGATGACTGCCTTAATCCGTATAGCGATTTGTTTAACTTTAAAACGCGAGCCATCGCCACAATCGCATGATGTAACACACATCGATTGGGGCTGATGGAGTACACACAAAGCCGTTTCGTCAACTCCATCGCCCAACAAACTTCCCGCAAAGATGAAACGCCACATTAGCTACAATATTGACAAACCCATCAACAGCCACATCATCACACAATCGATACAATTGTTGCAGCATCCGCAATCGCTGCATCACTACTTCAGAGGACACATCGATCAAGGACAGAACTGTTCAGCAATCACGCACACACACATTTGCCACCCGGAGCTCCAACAGGTTCAAGCCCTTGTCGTTCATCTGTGATGAAACAAGCGCTGTCTATACAACGTGAAGCGTTTGCGACGTCGGTTCCGGTTACATTTGCCTTTCAAATACAGGAAGCGCTGGAGCAACAGTTCTGCGCCTCAATTCGTCACGCAACTACTTGCTATAAGCTTCGAGGTACTGCCTGTTTGCATATAGGTACCATGGGCGCATACACATATCTCCTGCAGCCATGCCGTCCCACTCTCGCAAGCACAAGCCATAGACACGGATTTGCAAACGGCCCTACGTCCAGGAGGTTCACTGTTGTTCCTGAGAATCACCACTTTTGGTTTCCGGACCTGGTCATCAAGACCCTCCCGGATAATTAGGAAAAAATGTACAACACAATTTCACAAATCACAATCACATTACGCCATAGTATATTATTAGATGTGAATACTAGGGTGGGTAAGGGTTTGCATGTTTAGGTTTAAGTGGTTTTCCTAAACCTGGAAGTAAATGCTTTGCCAAGACGAACCAATCCACAATTGCACGTTTTCATTACCACACTGTTCATGTTTATACTGATCTTCTGGAGCACCATACACTTAACACTTACATCACAATACAATATTTAAAATGTACCATACGATTAAATAAGTAAACTGTAACTCAAACAGAGTGACGCTCTCTATACACGGACATAGCCGTATGCTGCGATCTGTCATCCGCTAACCTTGACCCTTCGTTCCCGCAACCAACCGCCGACCCATCAATGCACAACCTGGAACACCCCGGAACGAAAGCCACAACACAATCCATCAAATAACATTACATCTGGCCACCTACTGACGCCGATATCCGGTATTCGACACGGGCTTGCATATCTTGCGTCCAGCACTCCAAAGAACTACTCTTAGGTCCGGCCAGCAAAAAACAAAAACCGCAGTTGTACAGTGTCGAATACCTCGTAAACATCGTTGCGCATAGTAACGTAATGCGTCAAGCGTATAAGTTTTCAAGCACATTAGCACCCTGCTGAATACACAAATATATTATTTTATAAGGGCTTAAGTGATGCTTTTTTGTGCAGAGGATGTTAGAATCTAAGCACAAAAGTCACTCAATCTCCGCATAAAATACACTATTTTTCAAACGCAACGAAAAGTAACAAAACAGTCAAATCAAACCGCAAAGGAATTTTTATACAGCAAAGTGACATTTAGCATTATCTACTCGGCCATGAAATAGCATACTTAACTGACGTTTGAAGAAAATACTATATATAATTAGCAATGTACGTTAAATAATAAACTTTACAAAAATCGCCGTTGACATTCGTTCTTCTTCAGTCCAAACCATTGTTTTTTTCTATCGTACCCATGTTAGTTACTCTAAGACTAATGTTGTTGTCTTCTGTTCCTCGTTATATACCTATGTTTTGCTACAGTTTTTGGATTATGTCAATCCAGTGACTGGTGGTTGGTTTTCAATGATTGGCGTTGATCTTCAGTGTGGGTGTTAGTGACGTTTGTTTTTGTGAAGGAGTTGGATTTCCATGTGTTTAGCTTAAGCGGTAACCATCTTCTCGATTGAGGATTATTCCTATTTTTCATTATTTCTAGGGATTCTCTGATTATCCTCGGATAGTAGTTGTTGGTCTGTGATAGAACTTTGGCTTCCCCAAAGTTGATGAGGAATTTTCTTTTTCGTGTAGCTGTTCTGCGATTGCTCATTACTTACCGTCTCGGTGATGTTCCTTCAATCTACATTTTATGTTGCGCCGGTTTGACCAATGTAACCATTCAATTTGGTAGACTCCTTTTGTTGACAGTTTCGGCAGGCTATCGTTATTAGATGGTAGTAGTTGCTGGATTTTTTTGCCCTTCCAAACCTGACACCGATATTCTTCTTTTCAACGATTTCCTTGATTTGTCTACAACAAATGAAAGGTAAACGAGCTAAGTCGTGACTTGCTTTTTCTCTTTCTCTGTTTTTTGTGCCCAGGCCGTTTTACTTCCCTTCTGGTTTAGCCGTTCTTCATTAAGGGCATTGTTAGCTGTAAGTTCTCTATTTTATGAGCCTCAATCCGGAATCTTATTGGCGTTATGCCTTACCTGTGTTGATTAGAGACCGTTTTTACTCTGAATGTTATTAGTGTGTGATGTGGCATGGAGGTACCGGTCGGTGTGCGTTTTCTTACGATATACACTATATGCCAACAACGTATTGTTGTCGCCTCGTTTTACTAGGACGTCTAGGAAGGGAAGCTCTTTGGTATTCTCTGTTCTGTCTCGCTAGGCAAACTTAGATTGGTTAAGAAAGTCCGAGAGCAGTCGCAAAAACAGTTTCTGGCCACGTGATACACACGATTCTTTGGGCTGAAAATAGTTTTTCGCTTTGAAAAAGCCTCTGGCTGATATGGGTTAACGTCTGCAATACTTTCATAAAAGGGCAGTTTCAAAAGAAATAATTTTTAGTTTCAGTAAATAATATTTACATGGGAATTTCTAAAATATCGTTAGCTTCTTTGTTTTGTTTTTCTGCTTTCGATTAATTAGCTGAAAGTATTATTAATGATGTAAACAGATGAAATCAACATAATTATGCCAATGACTCCAAGCCTGCAATAATAAATTTGTGATTTTTTAAATAAAAATTAAAAAAACTTATAACCTTATTATTAGGCAATTTTGATTATAACTTTTCTAAGTGTGTTAAAATTGGTGCTGGCATTGTAAGGACAAATTAATTAAAACTAATGTGCAGTGAATTTTATTAACTATCAACATCATAGTTTATATTTTCCACTGAATTTTCAAAATAGTATTCTTTCTTGTTACTTTTATTATAATCTTTGCAATTTAATTTATTTTTTTCATGCTATTGGTGCTTTCATTTATATCTACTAAAGTTCATTAGAGGTTATTACTATACTGTAAAGATCATATGAGTTGTAATGTTTTTTTTTAAAGCAAAACATTTTTTAATTGTCCTGAAGACTGTTCATTTAGTACTTTTCAATTATTTAGATATTTTAAAAAACATAGTTATGTAATGAATTCTAAATTTTTGTTTCACAATTTCATTGTTATTTTTAGTCATTTGTTCTGAATTATTAATTGCTGCTAAACAAATTGATTCTATCGCTACAAAATTTTAATACTACATCGATTAACTTGCTTATAAACCTTTAACATTAGAAAATAATTATAATTACAACAGTTAGGGTGCCTTTAATCAAATTTTATTACCAAAACGGTTTTGACGTTAGCAACATTTTGAATAAATCACCGATACGTGATTAATTGTCTCTAAACAACTGTTTCAGGTTAACAATACAATGGCTCAACAATAAAACAAAACAAATCGATGAAATCGTTGTGAAAATTACTAACGAGCCTAATCACACATGTAACGACAAGGGTTCTTTCATACGAGATTGGACTTTTTGTTCATTTCACCAAAACAAAAGGAGGATTGCAATAAAGCTTGCGGTTTGTCGACTGGAGGATCACCAGGAGTAGAAGAAGGTGATTCATATCGATAAAGCCGAAAATTTATATTCTCTTATATTCCATTTGTTTTCTAGAAAAGGTATTAATAATCCCGAAAGATGTATGTGGGGAGGGAGATCAAAATCCTGGAAACGTTGTTACGCATCTGTATGCTACGTGTACGCCTGACATTGGTACGTGTCCTGATGGAATTTGCGATTCTTTGGAGGATCTTCATTATCTTATATGTCCGCAAGACTGCTCAGGTGATATTTTATGTACACTACGACAAAGGGACTCACTTTATCTTTCGCAGAAAATATCGGTTTTCCGATGCATAAAAATAAAAGACCGGTCGTGGCTTCGATGTAGGTGCGGGCGTTTGTTCTTGCGAACGTTCCGGCGATTGCTTATGCGAATACGCCGATAAGAAAAGGTAAAAATAAAGTTGCGACAACCACAAGGAATACGACGCATTCGAAAACAGCACCACCGAAAACGACGACTCCCATAGTAGTTCAATCAAACGTTAGTCGTCACGTAGGTGAGTCAATTTATTTTATGAAAAGGAAAGGTTTCAAAGCAGTGTCTTAGGAAGCGATTTATCAAAATGCGGAACAAAATGTATAATGGGAATAACAGGATCCAGCGGTGTTTCCCCAATAATAATTGTTGGAGGAATGATGTTATGCTTTCGTACGTATCGCAAACGAAAGAATGAACGTGAAAAATTTTCGAATGAAAGCACGGATCTTTCTGTACCTTTATCAGATTACATTGATCGTACTGCGGCTTCAGAAAATCTCCACTTCCAACTTTGACTTAACTGCGGTAACAACTTAGAATGAATAGAAGTGAGGTAAGAGAGATAAAGAATTCTATCTGTGTTTTTCAAACACATTCCCGCAAATTATTTAATTTCTTTTTATAAGGTTGTAATAATGCAATTATGTAAATTCATTTAAGCTTATTTTTTTTAGTAATGTTATTTTCTTTTTTTTATATAAATAAATACGAAGTAAAAATATTGTTTTTATTTCTGCATTGCAATTGTGGCAATTGTGTGTGGGTGAGCAATTTATCAATCTTAATTCATCAAGAAAACTGTTCCACCAAATACAAAGGACATAATCTGTATTTTTTGGTACCATTTACGGTTGTTACAAACACTTTTTAGTCCCCAAGATTTAATTATAAAAATGTAATTTTATATTGTGTAGCCCGATCCTAAATGGGAATTCCCCAGAAACCAACTCAGCATTGAACAAACCCTTGGTGAAGGCAATTTGGACGGGTGCTGCAGGAGGCACTGACTTTTAACATCGGAAACCAATCAGGTTAGTTAAACATATTTGAAAAATTTTAAGTCCAATGTTATTTTTATTAGATGTAGAATTAAATGGTAAACCAAATAAGAAAATTTAATTTGCGTAGATGGGAAAGTTATATGACCTAAGCATGGTTCTGAATTTAACTTTTAGGTCTAATACCAATTACAAGTTTATAAATCTAACTTCAATGTTCATACACATTGGATGTACTAAGTTTTTTAACAATTTAACAATGAAACTATAATAAAATAGGTATTTTTAACTAAATTTACATGAATAGTTTTATAGTCTAGAAATAAGACCCGGCGTTGCTCGGGTTACGCAGACCCCATGTACCCCTACTTTTGTGTAAGTTCCACTCATCACGTGACATTTTAATGTCGTCCTTCAGAAATCTTTCTTTCTAACATATCAATGTTAACCTAAATTACAAGACAAATGTCAAGCCTTAACCTAAAATGCATTACACAGTACATATTTTGTATGTCTCACTTCCACTCGTCACGTGATATTTTACCCAGGAAGCAGAACACGTGAAAATGACGTCAAAATAAGGTGACTAAACCATAAAAATCACTAGTTGTATTACGTGATTTGAAGACGTGAAAATGACCTCTAATGTCTCAGTGAGATGACGTACTTTACGGACGTGATTTCTAAAGTGATTTAACACGAGGTTTCAAACTATTAAGATGTCATCAAGATAACGTTCAGGAATTGACGTTACCCCAAATTGTTCACGGGGTCGATTACCTTCCCAAGTGTATTAGTAAACTGAAATTACCAATTTCACTATCGATTATAATTAAATCTTTAAAGATTCATTATAACCGCTATAATTTCATTAGTTATTGTAACATATTAATTGAAATTGGCACGGCAATTTATATCACCTTTGTACTTTTAAATATTGTTTGTTGCTAAGTTACAACAATAAATTTAAGTTGTTCTGTGCTCCTTAGAACATTGATACGAATTATAGGTATACGTAAGATTTAAATTACCATTTTTCTATAAGATACTCAAACTAATAATGGATCTAATAAGATTTTATTGTAGAATAAATAAAGCAACATTTCTTTGGAAAATTTTTAATTAACAATAACTTTTTATTTTTTAATTCCGTCTTTAAATTATAGAAGAAAAGGTTTTCGGATATGTAAGGAAAACTGCCGATGTTATGATTACAAGCAAACATTTAATTACATGAATTGTAAATATTTAAGGACAATTTCATAAGGCCAAGGCCTAGCGTGTCAGAAGTCCAAAAGACACGAAAAACATTAAATTATGTCTTATAAACTATTGGGTACTAATTATTGTAATTTATTACTTACTTATTATCTCGTTGTTTAAAAAATCTTCTTAACATTGCTGCTTAATATTTGGCGGCCTAAGTTCAGTCTAAACCAGTGGTTCCCATACTTTTTTCTCATAGACCACTTTAAACATTTTGCTGGATCTGGTGGACCCCTGCAGCTATTACATTTACTAACTTACTTCCAAAACCCGAAAAAGTATATGTCTATGTAAATCTGTGTTGTGGCTATTTTTCAATCAACTATGAGTTGAAAGTTTTCGAAAAAAGGTGAGAATTTATATTGCTTTGATTATGCTGTGAGTATTGTCATTCAAGCTAAGTTTCAAAGCCAGTCTAAAAGCGTCTTCATCCAACAGTTGGATTCCTACTTTCACTTTTTTGTATTCTAAGATTGACTCACAGTACAAGAAACCAATAATCTCCCACTTCGGGTGGTAAAAGTAAAAAAAATATTTTCTTGTTTTGTAGCTATTTTATTCAAACACAAAAATTACTACACTTTTAATTATGTTGTTATAACAGTCTTAGTAGAATCAAAATTTAACATCAAAACTAATAATGATTATTATTTTAAAAACAGTCGCAATATAATCAAAACTTTGATTATATTGCGACTGTTCAACTATAATCATTTATGATCTAATGTTAACTATCTCAGATTACCATTGTAATCTGAGATAAAGATTATAATTTAATGGGAGGGATGTACTTGGTGAATTGACAGCAAATTATCAATATTTGGCTTGAGTTTAGTTAAGTATAACCGTAAATCTCCTCGCTCTGTAATATTTAATCTGCTCCGTTTTTTGTCAACAAGTTTGTTACGGCACTAAAACTGCGTTCGACAAGATATGACGAAGGAAACGCTATGAAAATTTTTGCACAATTCCCCACAGTCCTGGATATTTTTCAGGTATTTGTGCCTGCAGCCAAAATGATTGATACCCTCTTTTTGAATGCTACTTTGAGCTCCTCATTAGTGCTAAGCTCAGTAGCTCTTCTTGCAGTACCACATTTTCCACTTCAGTTTCATCATATGGATTTATTATCCATGGTGGTATATCCATCGACAGAATGTCTTCAAATCTGATTTTAAAATCATCATACAGGGCAATCAAATGTTGAACATACGTCTGAATATCTTCGTCGAGGCATTCTACCTGCGATAAATTTGGAAACTGGGAAAATTCACGTCGACCAATATTTTGCTTCATAAGTTTCAGTTTACCAAGAAAAGCTGAAATTTCACTCTTTGTTTTTATCAAATTGAGGCTGTCCCCTTGTAACTGTAGGTTGAGGTCATTGAATTTTTTGAACAAATCTGTCAAATACGCAATGTCTGCTTTGAAATTCATGAGGTTTTCTTTTAAAACAGGATCTTTAGTGTTCAGAAACTCTAAAACAGAGTCGAAAAGCAAATAGAATCTTGATAGACATGCACCTTTCGACAACCAGCGTACTTCGGTATGTAGCAGCAATCGTTGGAAGTCCTCATCATTTTCTTCGCACAACTGTGCAAATAAGCGCGTATTTAATGCATTGCTTCTTATTTTGTTAACTGCATTAATCACAAATTGAAGCGCTTGGTGCAATCTATCACTCAATTTTTTCGCTACTAGATGTTGTCGGTGGATGACACAGTGAATTGCAATTACCTCTGGTATAATCCTTTTAAGATGACTTATAAACCCACGATATCGCCCGACCATGGCAGGAGCTCCATCTGTTGCCACCGAAATAATGTTTGTGAATGCAATTGATTTTTCCGTAAAAAATCATTCAGAACATTAAAAATTGATTCACCTTTAGTGTCAGTCTTCAAAGTTTTCGCGAATAGTAACTCTTCAAACATTTGTTCGCCTTTGATAAATCGAACATATGCCAATAATAATGCTTCATTGCCAGGTAAAGTTGACTCGTCCAGTTGAATAGAAAAATGAGTTGTTTGCAGATAATTACACAAGAAACTTTCAACATCAGAGCTCATTTCATCAATACGTCTTTGTACAGTGTTGTTACTCAAAGGAATTCTTTTAAGTATGTCAAATGAAGATTTGTGCAGGACAGTTTTAAGACCTCTTCAACAGCAGGCAAAATTAACTCCTCTCAAATGGTATGCGGTTTCCCAGATTTTTGCTATAAGTAATGAGATATTGTAAGATGCCCGCAAGCCATCGTCGTTGCTTTCAGACGTTGAAGCGAACATACTATGCACGGTGGGTCTCTTTTCATACTTTTCCTTCAATGTTTGGAAATATTTCAAATCCTTACCTATTTTGTCAGGATGACACCTTCTTAGATGATCTTCCAGCTTCGATGGTTTCATAGAGTCATTGCTCAAGACTTTGTTGCATAAAAGACACATGGGCAATCGCTTGTCTGTATTTGATGGAAAAAACCAAATTTCAAATATTCAACACTGTACTGTCGACACTTCTTCTTAGATTCAGCCATGTTTCGTATCAATTACTTACCTGTAAATATGAAAAAATGTTTGTTAAGTAATCTTAAAATGATTTAACAAACATAATAGAAGTGGCTTTTAAGATACAAGTTGCTAACAAATAGATAGGTAGGTACTTACTTTTCCAACACTGGCAAACAATAATATCAATTCACTTTAATTTTCAAAAGTCTGAAAACTACTTCCGTCACTGGTGAACACTTATATAGGTACACTTTCTTTTTGAAATTCCGGAAACAACTGAGTAATGTTTATCATTCGCATTCGTATTTATATTAAAGAAAAATCCAACAAGTTCATGCAAGTTCAGACACGACTTTAACTAGGCGGGCGGGCGGCGCGGCATCGGCGAGTCTTGACACGCTCTTTCTGAATATGGAATATGCAAGTTCTTACAAAAACAATTGCTGAGCTTCTTATAATATTGTCTTCCTATATTCATAGGAGAAGTCAAGCTTCTTATAATATTGTCTGCCTATATATATTATTGTCTCCCTTATTCATAGGAGAAGTCAAGTCGGGTCACCTAATACATTTTATAGACCCCCGTTAACGAGTTGTGGACCCCCATTTTTTTCCACGCAAGCGTAGACCCTATCGGGCTCCCGTGGACCCTGAAGTCCACCTGGACCACCCCAGGAATCTAGGGTCTAAACTATGAATAATTGGCATGGCTACATACTTTCTTTAAATGACAACAAAATGATTTTACCAGAAATTTCATTGATAGGCCAGATCTTAATTTGTGATAAGCCTTTAACAACGGAAATGTTTAGTTCTCTAGATGGATACGGATACAGATATAAATTCGAATATTCAAGAAATTCCTTACCTATAATATAAATTTGATTATTGTAGGTTGTAGCTATGTTATGTATTTCAATAACTTTATCATTATTAAAAGTTAAACAGTAACTATCAGGTTTACTGTGCCTAACTATTGTTAATATTGTATTATTAAAATTAAGTTTGGAAAACTGAGTTTGCCATTTTACTGTGTGACCGTATGTCAAAGGACCTCTTGAATGCTCAATACTTAACTTTAAATGTTCAAAGCGGAACAATGGGTATTGAAATTAACAAATCTTTTTCTATCAGTCGACGATGAATTTGTTGCAGAGGATTTGTTGGCGCTCTTATTAAAGACTTTAACTGTCAAGATAATTTTCAAACGGAAAGGCTGAAAAATTGTCCAATTTACCAAATAATTTCACATCATCACAAATATGCGATAATAAATGAACATTGTAGACCATAAATTGTAAACCATATAAAGTCTTTGAATGTGTAATAAAAAAAATAATATTTTTACACAGGAAAACTCAAATTTCTTTAAATTTTTCCGATATTAATACAGAAATTGAAAAATGAAATGCCAGAAAATTTTCATATACTGCTATATCTAAAACATCTTGTAAGACCAATGGCCCCAAGTAAATTAAGAAGGTTCTGAATTCAGTGGCTTTCCAATAACTTAACTCATCGAGAGATCGAGGTTTTCGATTAAATTCTTGCGGTATCATTTTTTTAAAACTACATAAAATTTCAGATATAATGTTTACTTTTCTGTGTGGCAGTCTAACATTTAAAGGGCCCCCGATCCAAGTGTGAAGTAATTTTCGAACAATTCCTAAACAAATATTGTGCATGTAGTCGATTGGAAACGACTCAACTAAATCAATAGGTATTCTAACCAGTGGACTTTCAGAAATATGATGATCATCATCAAGTTGCTTTCGAAATGATTTGTTTGTACGTTTTGGACAAGTTAAACCGTCCATCACAACCTTGTTTTTGTAATATTCGCCATGTATAACACATCTATCGCAAGAAGAATAACCTGTGTGAGATTTGGTACATTTTAGACAGGCGCGCAAATAAAATTTTCCACTTTTACTTTGTAACTCTTCCCTCCCTCACTAACAAAATCATTTTCTAGTAACATGGTTAACTCTTTGTATAAACGGGTTTAGAAACAAATCTAAAGGTTTCGGTTTAGTTTTACCACAAAAATAGAAACCACAAAGGGTCTACTATATTTAATATTTTTAACTAACCCCAAAATGGGCCAGAATTGTAGTTTAGAGCTTTTGAATAATGGGATCCCATCCACATTAAAACTTAATTTAATTTGATTAATAGAATTCATATCAAATACAACTTTTAAAAGTCCAGATCTTATTCCAAAGTAACAAAACTGACCAGTTTCTAAATTATTTACAGATGTTAAATTGGGTGTCTTCAATAAAGTTCGACTACTAAGAGGAAGTTCGGGGTGGAAAGGTGAAAGTGCATGCAATAACTGTGTTATAGTAGAATGGGGAACTCGGCATTCAACAGCCCATTTGGCTAATATTTCACGTATGTTCTTTTTATCAACAGTTGGTTCAGATAGATCGGGGTTTTTGCAGAACAGCTTACATTAGAAACACTACTGGTATTACTGTCATTAAAATCACTGTTACTACTAGTATGGTGTGAACAAGAATCGAGTCTACATCATTTTCAATATCATTGAAAGTTCTGGCAAAATTATTGGATAAAGCAGAAGTGAAAAATGATTGCTCAACAGCTTTAAGAGCTCTTCTAGACTTCTGCCTTGGTCCAACACATTCTTTTAATTTTCGTTTAGACATATTAATTAATATTAATGATAATACCTAATATCTAAAATCTAACTCTTAAAAAAAAACTTTTTATTCTTACTAATGATGCACAAAAGCAGGTCCTACTTTTTCTTTTTTAACATCCTTTGTCGAGAATGTTTCAACCAAATCTTCATCACATTCTCAATGTCATTTTGAGTGGTTGAAGGTGCCTTAATTAATACAGCACCTTAAAAAACATATACTAATACTTTTATAATGAATTAATAAGATTTGTACTTACGTATAATTGCAGTTTTGAGATTGGTGTCGCCAAAAGCAATTTTGTCGTTTCTTTGACCAGCAAAATTAAAACCAGTTGCCAACGCATCAGTCATTAGAAATCTTAGCATTCTATTAATGTGTCCTGTAATTCCATTACCACCTAAGGAAGAGAGGTATGATGCCTAGAAATGTATGCATATCAAACAGAACATTACAATAAATATAAATGCAACAAATATATTATTACTATACTTATTAATGATAACAAGTGGAAGTACATACATAATATGCTCAAAATGTTTGTGCTACTTACCACATCTGACAAGTTTTCTTCTCCCTGTAAATATGTTTCCAGT
Source organism: Abscondita cerata (assembly GCA_030710515.1). Lineage (NCBI taxonomy): Eukaryota > Metazoa > Arthropoda > Insecta > Coleoptera > Lampyridae > Abscondita > Abscondita cerata. The sequence continues at coordinate 61,866 of JALBCR010003749.1, read as the reverse complement.
GTCCTAAAATCTTCTAAATTAGTTAAAGGAAAATTCACAGGCAGGTTAGTAGGCAAGGTTACTGCAGAAACATCTTTGGACTGTTTCAGTAAAACTTTAATTTCTTTTACTTCTTCTCGTAACTTCCTTACTTCATGAAAATTTTTTCCAAACCTAAAATGTTAAGTGATTTAGTAATATTTATCGTTTTGAACAAATAAGTAGATAAGTCGTTGACTATTGACTTATATCATTGCTTATATCAAATGAAATTATCAGTTCCGGAATATAATTTTTTTTACCAGGATTGATGTATAATAAATTGCTTTAATAACAAAGAACAAAAAAAATAAAAATTTGAAAATAAAATAAAATGCGTCTTTTCTTCAAACTTATTTCAACATTGATATTTTTTGAGTTATTTAAGATACATTTCCATAAAAACCAAAATTTTTTTAAGTTTAATTAACTCTTAGTGCATGAGACAATGAAAATACATACCGCTAGAATTTCCTAGGTTGTTATTGTCAAAAACCCTTGGAGAAGATTCCTTAGTTCTGGGTTCAAGGTTAAATAAAACTCTTTGAGAAGAGGATACTGGAGTTTCTAGTTGAATCGACGTATTGTTTTGTTCACAAGTTCGTGTACCAATTTTGAAGAGTTTCGTTAATGAAAATGCTGTAATTATGGTTCACGAAAAAAAAATTCATTAAATATACTTACTTGAATGAAAAGAGCCTGTTTTAATTATAGGTGCCGGTAGAGGTGGTCTTTTAATGTTGTTAATACTTTTGTTTGACTGACATAAATCATCTTCGGAATTTGAGTCAAAGGTTTTTTTCTTAAAACGTTTTTGTTTACTTAGCTCTGGTTCAGTTTCTGTGTCCAAATTTGACGACTCTTCAGCTCTCGTTACTTTTCGTAAAGCTTTTTCTACATTATCTAGCAAAGAACCAACAATAAGTGCATAGAATAAACTAACTGGGAGCTATTATATTAAATCTTCGTATATCTAACTGAAATACTTGTTGCATAAAAAATTCTTGAAATTGGATAAGAATTCCAAGTATTCGTATTGATATCGAACCTCTTCTTTAGTGCCTTTACGTAAGTATACCTATCATGAAAAGGGGGCCAATACGCGTTGTTTTTATTAGGGGTTAACCACGTTTCAAGAACTACACCCACCTCCTCTGATTCGAATTCCACAACTTTATACATTTATATATAGTATCTGAATAAAATACTCATTCTTAATGAACTAATAACCTAAAAATCTTTACACTTACCAATTTAACGACACCACTGCACAACTGATTCAAAATAAACTATGAAAATAAATATGGAAAAGCGCGAATTGTCTAAGTAAAATATTACACTCGGAAATCAAAATGGCCCACGTACCACAACCACTAACATGCAGATGCAGGTGAAAACAGGCGCAAAAACCGACTTAATCAATCAACGCTTAAGCTCAAGACGCATAGAAGCAACAAATGTAAACTTCAACGCATTCATTTTCCCATTTGGCTCGTAATTTGAAAATCTTTTCGACGTTGTTAGAATTCGTGGCATTATTGTTATAATTGTAGACCGTTTCCCTTTATAAATGTATACATAAAATTTTTTTCAGAAATGTACAAATAATATTATTTTTCTAAAAATAAGATTTTTGTTTTAGATAATTCGGCACATAAAAAAAGTATCAGCACAATAAAACATCACCAACAAATGGCCTCTTAATCACGTCTTTGTAAAACGTCATTAACCGACGTCATTATGTCGTATTTTTTTTTTAACTGACGACTTTTGACGAGTAATCACCCACAATTGACGTCAGATTCACGTCACGCTGTTAGCTGGGTAGTGTTGTCTTTCAGTGTTTTCTTTTTAGCAAATCGTTTTGAAGGAATCGTAAAAACGTCCAACTAACATTTTTTAATTGTTGAATTTATAATTACTGAACCAATTTATTGGTCTTTTCAAGCTGAATGCATTTTTTCATACAAATTCATTTACGAATTTGAAAAAAAAATGCAAAACATAATTCGATTTAATATTTTTTTGTAACTACATCTCCTACAAGCAACGAATACCCCTTTCATCCTCGACCCACCAAACTGTTCATTGGTAAAGTTACTGTTGCGCATAAATGGAACATTGGTCTCTACGTACAATATGATTCAAGAGTCAAACTCAGCAGTTTCCAAAGACGTTCGTTCTTATCGCAAAATAAGTAACTTGCACGTGCACAATAATAAATGTGCACTCATCTAATTTAGCTTGCTACGAATTTATCTCTAGCGCGTCATAATAGTTGGATTTGAAAATGTTTTTAAATTTTGTTTTCAAACTTTAATAACACTAGTTATTATAAATAAAGCCACAATTTAATTTGTAAGAAATAAAATTTATTTGCCTCAACACAAGTTATAACATCATATGATACATTATTATAAAAACGACGTCGTTTTTTAAGTAAATTGAAGTTCAAAGAAAAAGTTAAAGTTATTTGAAAAACTCCCTATTTTTGAAAATCATCTAATTTTGAGGGAAGTGTAATTATAAAACAATAAAAATTTTTATTATTCTTAAAACTTTGCATCAAATTAAACAAAAAAATTTATAAAGCAAGTTTATTTCAAAATTTGTTAAATCTGGAACACATTAAAAATAGGTTAAATTCTAAGAAATTATCTGAAAACTAGTTACAATCTTCTGCTGAACGATCTAAACTTTTGTATATATTTTATTTTAAAATAGGAATTTTAACAAGTAAAACGCGACCAAGTTAAGGTCAATCGGTTAAATACACACATTAAATTTTTTTAAATTGTTAAAAATCGCTAATTTTGGAAAAAAAATTCTTCTAAAGCCAAATTTACTTGGATTAAACTTGAATTAAATCAGGATAATATTTTAGAGAATTTAAACGCATTAATTCAGTTTTTCCAATTCGTTTTAAGAGTAGCGGATATTTTTAATTTAATTATCAAATTAATAGTAAATGTCTTATGTTCAACAAAAACTTGAGAAAATTGTTTGCTTTCTGATATGTAAAAATATTTTTAACGATACCTTTTGTACATTTATGAATAGCAAATGACGAATTAAATACTTTTAATAAGTGAGATACAACATATACAAAAGAATCTAATGGTCTTTTTAAAAACTGAATCTGCTCGACTCCATAATCTTCCTCGCTCTTAATTATTCTTTTTCTACATATTTCACATTTATACCTGTTCAACTGCTTAAATGCTAGATAACCAGCTAAATAAACTATGCTACAAGATTCTAAAGCGTCATCTGTAATAAACGGAAAACACCAAAAAACTGCACAAAAAACGCACCAAAAACGCGTTTTTGTGCAGTTTTTTGGTACTTCCCTGTTATAGTTAGCACGTGCATAATAAAAATAATAATGTGCACTCAATTCGATTTATCCCAGTGCGTCCTAATAGTTGGATTTACAAATTGTTTTTAAATTTTGTTTCAAACTTCAATAAAACAACAATTTAATTTGTAAGAAACAAAATTTATTTGCATCAATACAAGTTATGATAAAAAAATCATTTTTATGTATTTCCATACAATTGTCGTTATTATTTACATAAACAATGTATTCGCTTTGGATCCAGATGCATCGGCTGAGTTTTTTTTGAATCGAAAAGGACGCCCTTGGTTGTAATTTGCTTAGATGTGCAAGTTAATTCTAAAAAAAATAACATAAATTTACTGATAAAAGATATGCTGAGTCAATTGTATTTAATTTTGAATATTCTTTTCAAAATTAAATACACACAAACTTTATAGTTTAGCTTCTAATGACAAGTGTTAATGTTTAATAACAAATAACAGAAAAGTTGTTAAAGGACAATTTTCTTAGAAACCCTTTTGATCGCTATACACCGTGATTTTTTAAGGCGATCATTAAAAATTTTTATTTGTGATTGTAGAAAAAATCGGAAAAAATTAATGCCGTAGTTATCGATCATTCCGAATCTAAATAAAATATTTTCAATATGGCGGCACTTCCGGAAATTCCGGAAATCGATGTCTACTTTGTTAATTTAATTGGCAACCCCACATTTAAATATTTTTTCACATCCGCGACGCGATTTTGAAAATAAAAAATGTTACACGTCGACACTTATCTGTCATTTTTTTAATGTTTTGCAAATTCAAGGGTATATTCAATAATTAATTACTCCTCAAAAATTTTTTAAATAGCGTGGATGTTTCTACAACGCTCCTACCGCCTACTATGATTTTTTAAAAATCGGAATAAGAAACTCAATTTTATGAAATGGCACCTGTCAATTTTCTTAACGAAAATCGATGTAGAATTAAATTTCACTACAACTTTTGTAAGCATGTTCGATACTTACGACATGTATTTTTTGAATTATTAACGTTTTTATTGTTCAAGATTTTTTTTTATTTGTAGGAGACTATGAAACTAAAGAAAAAAAACCCAGTTTTCATAGTTTATTAGTTAATAAGCAATTTTTGAAATTTGTGATTGAAATTAATTTTAATTCACCCAAATGGGTCCTTACACTAATACAGTAATTTTTGATTTATTTGTTATACACGGCAATTGCCAAATACCGAGAGAACATGTCGCGAGTTCAATACCAAATATCCACGTCTACCACGAATGAACAAACAAAAGTTTGCAAGACTAAACTCAAAATTTTTTGCTTTGGGAAATATGAATCCTGAGACAGAAGATAACCAAATCAACGTTTTGGGGACTATTTCGGTGCGTTTCCAAGAGCATCCATAAGAACGGCGTTTTCGGGTTTGGAGCTGACTTACTCCTCTATCCAAAAAAATTTGCATGTGCATAAAAGGCACCCCTATTCGTTGGTTTGTTTGCAGGCGTTACGCCCAACTGAAAATTTGAATGAAACGAGATAGTTGCCTATTCTCAATGATATTGTGGAGAATTTCCTGGATAATCTTCCCATCCAAGAAGCAATAAGTTCCTGGTATCAAATGGATGGGACGCCAGCACATTCAACACGTATCATAGATTCGAAATTGGAAAATTTATTTCAAGGCAGATGGTGGGGTAATAAGGGTCCTTGGCTTTGGCCTCCAAGATCGCCAGATCTTACACCTCTATATTTTTATTTATGGGGGTGAGTGAAAGATCTAGTTTATGAAATCTCACCCGCAAACTTCGAAGACTTGCGATTAAAAACAACGACCGTTATGAATAGGTTGGATAGAAATGAAGTAAGAAATATGCCACCAGCAGACGCGTATACGATCGAATTTTGGAATGTTTAAACCAAAATGGTGCACATTTCGAACAAATATAATGATTGGGTATATGATTATGTAGATGTTACATAGTCTTCTACAAATTTTTTAAAAAATTATAATTTTGAATAATAAAAACCTTAATAATTCGAAAAATACTTGTAAGTATAAAACATGCTTACAAAAGTTGTATTGAAATTCAATTCTACATCGACTTTCGTTAAGAAAATTGACAGGTGCCATTTAAGAAAATTGAGTTTTTTACATTATCTCATTCCGATTTTTAAAAAATCATACTGTTGTAGAAACATGCGCGCTAGCTTAAAAAATTTCGTGAACTTTGGAGAAACACCAAAAAAAAATTTATGTATTCATCTTAAATGGTTGAGGAGTAATTAATTATTGAATACACCCTTGCATTTGCAAAACATTGAGGAAAAATTAACATAAGTCAAAAACTATGACAGATAAGTGTCGACATGTGGCATGTTTTGTCTTCAAAATCGCGTTGCGTATGTGAAAAAATTGAAAATGCGGGATTGCCATTTAAATTAACAAAGGTGACATCGATTTCCGGAAGTGCCGTCATATTGAAAATATTTTACTTAGATTCGGAATCGTCGATAACGTCGGCATTAATAAGTACTGAGGGCGAAAAAACATTAACATTGAAAAACTTGCATAACTTTTAAACCGCTAAATAAATTTTCAAAATAATTTAGTTTTGGATAGGTTATTTATTATATAAAAATTAAGAAAAAACAAAAATCAATCAGACTTATCGTCATAAAAAATTTTGAGCTTGTCGGGAATGATCTCCATCATGGCTTTTATAGTGGTGCTCGACACTTTCTTGGTGGCTACGGTCCATATTTTTCTAAAACTTTAATTCGATTTTGTAGCCTTTTTTGTTTGCTTCAGCTTCTTTTCACCAAATCCCAGTACCGCTCGATTGGGCGAAGCTCAGGGCAATTTGGTGGGTTAGCCTCCCTGGGTACAAAATCGACATGATTCTCTTCGTACCATTTTTTTGTCTGTTTACTGTAATGGCACGAAGCTAAATCCGGCCAAAAAATGTGGATACCTTATGTTTACTCAAAAAGGCCGCAATCTTTTTGGAGACACTCCTTCGTGTAAATATCGGAGTTAATTGTTCCATTTGTTATGAAAGATTGGCTTCTTTCACCGCAGCTACAAATCGCCTGCCAAACGAGATATTTTTGGAAACTTGGATTTTATTTTAGTTCTAAACTTCTTAGGAACATTTCCTCGTCCACAGGAAACATAAAACTCCTGACCAGGTAGTTGAGAAAAATCGGCGAGGACGTAAGTCTCATCGTCCATCACGCAACATTGACGTTTTTGGAAAAAATCTGCTCTCAACTTTCTGGGTCGTTTCTTGGCTTCAATGTTTTTCTCCGCATTACGATCTGGAGTTGTTTGAACTTATTTTATTTATGTCTTTTCCGATAAGTCGACTTTTGCAGCTAATTTCCGGTTCGATATCAGCGGATTCTTAACCATCGCAGATATTGCCTTTTGCACCTTTTTTGGTGAATGAAAACCCTCTAGTCGTTCACTTCCTGGTTTCCGCATTATGGTAAAGTCTTCCTTGTACCGCTTGATGACTTTTGCTGCAAACTTTTGCCTCCTTTGCAATGCGAACGACTGACCATTGTGGATTTTTTAATGATTAATCTATGTACTTCCACTACTTTTGCCATTGTGAACACAATTTGACTCAAATAAAAATAAAATTTGACGACATATTCTGACAACTATTTCAAAGCCTACTATATCAAAATTTTGTAAAAAAAATTATATGGTATAAAAGTTATGCAAGTTTTTCAATGTTAATGTTTTTTCGCCCTCAGTCCTTATTTTCCGATTTTTTCTACAATAGCAAATAGAAAATTTTCTAATGACCGCTTTAAAAAAATCATCCGTATTTGTACGCTACATGAATGCATAAGCATGTTTATCTCATCGATTTAGAATAAAAGAAAACCCTAACGGGTAAATAAAAATAATAGTAATTTCTTACCTTCTTTCTAGAATTTTAGAGGCACTGATTTTACACTTAATAATTTACGTATATTGTTTATAATAATTTCGGAGGGTTTCACATATTAACTTATTTTCTAAAGTGTCAATATCCACAACCGCAATACAAAGTATTACACAATTTTTTTTGCTACTCCCTTGTATGCTTTACATTTTTTGTAGGAAATTTAAACGGCGTCTACGCTGTTCTTTTATCATTTGTGCAACTGACGTATTGATATTTACTAATTGTCATAAAAATTACGGTAACAAATTTTATAATCAATGCAGTATCTTGTAACAATGAAGTAACTTCGAACCTCAAACCACTTTCACACTCCTATTCAAGAAGCACCTATTGAGACAGGTACGGTGGAACTGACATAAAAAAAGAGAAGGGGAAACTGAGAAATCTCGTCGTAATTAGACGGTAGAGCCATCTATTTTTTGTCGTATTTTTGTGTCACATTTCGTCCATATAGGATGCGCATCTTTCCGAAGTTTATATTCAATGCTTTAAGAGTCTTCAATACCACGGCTGGAAATAGCGGAATTATCTCTGCGCTCGTGTCTGTTTATGACTAAACCAAACTCTGTAAAGTTCTAAAATTAATTTTTTTACAAAGATGAAACTTTATTGTACCTTTATATAACAACAAAAATAAATTTAAGTTTAAAGAAGTTACAATATAATACATGTTAAAACACTATTTTAAGGTCATTTTTGGATTTTTATCAAGTCTATATTAAAGCATAAATATAAAATCTGTTCTTACAAACAAGTCTTGTAACCCTTTGCTTGTGCAAAAATATTTTTTGTTTATGGTTTTCTATCTTGATTAGTCAAAAACAGGCACGAGCGCACATGCTGCAACAACAAAAATCCTTAGAATTCGCGGCCGGTAAAGAAAATTCAAAGACACCCTCGCATTCCCACCCGCAAATGCAACAGAAACTATTCGACCGTTATTGAAGACTCTTAAGTCTTTCGTATATTCAAAACTGGCATAACTGCTGCTTAAGTTTAATATTTACGTCGGTCAAGTCTTTTGTTTCTCTATCTTTAGTTGTTTCTGCCGCTTAGGTTAGATAGTAAAGTCTTTAGTCAAACAAGCTAAAGAAGTAAACATTTTTTTGGATACTAAGTCAACAATTACTTTTTGATGAATAGAGTCGAGCTTATTTGAAACCAAAGGTAGTACATAGATAGTAGGTATTTTTAAACACAAATTTTCTAAACAATATTCTACATAAATACATATTTTGAGAAACATTTGTAACGTTCGAAGTGTAAACGCTCCTCCTGTATACACACTTCCTTAACCCAATTTCGCGGGCATAACTTTGTATTGGTTTCCGGCGTTGACGGCTCGAGGCTGTCCACGATTGGTCCGCTGCATTTTGACTCTTCCGGAAAGCGTTTCTTGAATTAACCGTTCTCGAGGGGGAAAATAAACCCTCATCTAAACATTTCCTCGCTTTATGGGGTAATCAAGCTGATGGTAAGAGATTCTGAAATACTTCAACGTTTTAAAAACTTTATTTTGTAGATAGAAAATATCATACCACATAAAGACGAATTTTAAAATTCTCTAAAAGATTGTGCTCCACGTGAATCGTTTAATAAGCACGTCCTTCATTTTTTATGCTAGGGGACGCTTTGTATCAGGTATACGATTGCCCTCTGGGTTTATCTTTCGCTAACATCCCTATGTTTGTTCTAGAGAGGGTGGTTTATGTCTCCCTGTTAATGATATATATTCTCTTTTCTTGTGATTTTTTCGTCAGATTGTACGACTATTGCTGTTCTATTTATGTCCTTTGGAAGCGCTGTGCCGAAATAGCTACACGAGAATATTCCGTCAGATTTGTAGACTGCGGTGGAGGCTCTTCCAGAAACCGCTAGTAAAATTGGGAGTAAGGGGAACGCTCATACTGCTGCGTGGAAGGTCCGGTGTTTTTAATCTCTATTTAATTGCACGTGAACTTGCAGTCGACCTATCACTTAAGTAGAAGTAACCCCTTGACACCAAATATCAGGCGCAAACGTATAGAACTTATTGCGGATTATTTGTCGCTCGAATGTGTAATTGCTTAATAATGCATGGAACGGTAACTAGTCATATACAGGGTATCTCTAAAATGTCTGTACAAAATCCTACCACATATTCCTGAGGTCGAAATAAGCCGATTTAAGCAAACTTACCTTATTCCAACATTGCTTTGTTTCCTAGATACAGGGTGGTAAAGTTTAAAAATAAAAATCGATTTGGTCTAATATGTCAGGTACATTTAAATTGCTTTTAAGGCAAAAATATTCACCATGATACTTGGGTTTTGCTACATTTGCACAACATAAACTTAGTAAATTTTATTGTTTAGGTTAATTTTTTGCTCTTCCACATATGCCTTTTTAAGTTGACCAGTTTGATTTGGTTTTATATTGGCCAACAAGTAGCCTTCTTCTTAGAAACTAATTTTGTACTTTACATCATATTTTCTTTTCTCAAAAATTAACTGCTTTATAGTTGTAATTTTAACATTTTTCCATCCATCCTTAATTTTGATTTTTTGGAAAAAGTTTTCCGGTCTAAAACGGAGTAGTGCAAAACCTTAAGCACATATGGCGAGGCTTTTAGCCTTGCATTGTGTAAAATTGTTGGCCACTCCGATGGTGCCGGGATTGTGCATATTTTAATGCTTTTTTCAATCACTGTGTGCATTGAATCTACGGGCATATACGTGTGTCTAAGTACGTTATAGATATTGTACAATTTTTTTTACTTAACGTCTATCACTGCCAACATTTGTCTCTTCTTATTTTGACCCATACAGTTGTCGCAATATAAAGAAACATGATATACTATCCTCTTGGTCTATATTTTACAAATACAAAAACATCATTTGCAAATCTTGTTTCCTCCTCTCTGTCCATTTTTCTCTTCCCAAACATAACAGTCACCATTTCTAATTCCGGTTTCGTACACTGTAAAATTGAAGACAGCGTATTTTCTGGAGAACCCAAGAAGAAAACTGTCGCCGTGAGGTGTGGTGAGTATTTTTTGTAAATCGAAACTGACTACAATATTGTTGAAGTCGTTTTACTATTATCTTGATCTTCCGGAAATATTTTCTTTGCGAAATCTTTTTTTTTTAATGATCATTGTAAATTTCAATCAGTCTTTGTGGGTTTCACATTTTTTACATTTATCTTTTTGAGGTAGATGGATACCGATATTATAATTTTTTTAAACCATTTCATGAAAACTCTTCTTTTAATGTAAACTTGCCCTCCTTCTTCTTGCTTTCGGACATACATCTCATACAGATTTTCAAAAGTTTTTATTTCCGATGGGAGACATTTTTTTAATGTTAAACTACAACAATAAAAGGAAAATTTTGAACAAAAACGTCAAAACTGGTCTTCAGAATAAGTTGGTTTTTTGAAATCGGTGTTTGAATAATAATATCAGCTTCATCCATATTAATTCTTCTTTTAAAAGTGCGAAGTTTTCGTTGACAAATATATAATGATTGTAGTAAAAACTGCTCCCATACTGGTTTCTGAGTAACTTCATTTTCATCTTCATTTACAAACGGCAGAAAATATTTAAGTACGCCATCTCTCATTATTGTTGCTTCTTTTCCTTTTTATTTTAACCACCTTGCTGGCGTTTATAAGAAAATATTCTTTGCTTTTAATACTCCCTGCTGACCAATAATTTTTGAAAATCTTCTCGTTTATCTTCAAAATACTTTATACATTCATTTTGGCATTTTTGTTTTTGCATGAATTTGGCAGTAAACTCTTCTTTGGTATCGTAATTTTATAGTCTTGTCCTTTAATTTTTATTAACTTTCCTGGCGTTCTTGATTCTCTTTCTTTTCTAAAACGTCATGATGTCGCCATTATCTTCAAATGTTTTCATATTTAATTTTATCTTGAGTTTTTTCATTGTCTCTCGCAGTATTATTTTTAGCACCATCTTGAATATCTGTCACAATTTGATCAGTCTATGGTCGTTACCGACATTCTGGCATTTCCAGAGCAGCTTCTTTCTTCATAGCGGCTAATGATTAAGTTATTTTAAATTTCTTGGTTATCACTTGTGCTTGGAATAGAATTTTGCCCAGCTTCCACGTTTTCGTGTACTGTATTTTCAGGAGATTTGTTTTCCTCCGCGTCAATTAATGAGAGAAGATTTTGTCTTAATTAACTGCCTCCAGTATCAAGGGATCACTATTATCTACAGTGCATCTGTTTTCATTAACCATAACCAACATTTTCTGGGTGCGGAAGTATAGAAAAACTTCGTTTCGTCATTATTTTGAAAACCAATAGTACATTGTCAGCGACATAAATATTTTGAAACATAATTTGTCCATTTTATATTAGAACAAATTGTTTTAAATCATAAGATCATGTTTTATATAAAATGCAGTTACGTTATTGCTAAAAACTACAGAGGAAGTGAATAAAAAATGAAATAGTGTGGATATTTTTTGTCGGTAAGAATTAGTACAGGAAACATCTATTTAATTAAATGATCTACAGACGTTTTTATTAGTCGATTGCATTAAATTAATATTAGGCAATCCTAATTATGAAATATAATAATTACTTACCAGTTTTTTCTGCAAAAAATGCTTAGGCAAATTTAAATGCAAAAACACTGTTAAAACCGATGGTGTCGCTGCATTTAATAATTCGAATAGATTCAGCTTAACCTCCTCTTTAACTTAATTTGAATTTTTTTGTCACTTGAGTAGTTTCAGCCTGACAACATCGATGTCAGTGCTAACCTAAAATACATGACAAATGTCACGGTTAACCTAAGATGAATGACACGTACATATAATTTTGTATATCTTCCACTTTCCTTGTCACGTGATATTTTAGTGTCGTTCTTTATTTTGTTTCTTTCTAGCATGTCACTGTTAACCTAAAATACATTCGCAAATGTCACGGTTAACCTAAAATGCATGCAACATATTTTGCGTTGATACCCGGCGTTGCCCAGGTTGCGCAGGTCCATGTAGGTCTACTTATTGATACTAGACGTTGTCTAGGGTTTCTTGTAATTTCTCTCAGAAACGTCATGTAGTGATGCTCTTCCCATAAAATTTAAGTCAACTTTTAGTCTTGGGGGATACTCCATTTAAACGGTCACAGGTATCAAACTGAAAGACAGACACACAATCACCTATATTAATATGGATTTGTTAATTGTAATTGTAAGATTTAATTTAATTTAATGTTTAACTAATTTAAATAGATCAAAAAATTGCGGTTACCAAAACTTAAGTTACATTTAGAAAATCGCAAATCAATTAAAGTTTGGTATCGTGTCTAAAGTGATCTTTACGATAACGAAAGAAAAATCATGAAGACTGTGAACATTTGTTTTTTTTTTATTTTTAATGAATGGAAATATTTGATCTCTGTGTAACAATACAGGGTAGCCCAGCGATAACAAAATAAACATGATTTTGATCCCTTACACCCAGATATTAAAAAAATGCTCGGGCAGGTAGATATTTTAAAGAGTCCTATATATTGTTGGTATTTCCAGTCATCTAAGTGTCTCTCTCAAATGGAGGTAAGGTGTACCCCAGAAAATTAAATGTCACAACGTATTTTTAAACATTTGATTCGAAAGCAGAAACAATAAACTTTCCAGTAACGTTTTTAAATTTTTAATTTATTAATATATTTTTTACAATATTATCCAATTAAATTATAATTTTTTTTAAAAATGGACTAATGAGAATGTTTTATAGTGATAAAATTACTCTTCCTAGGTGGAAAAAATTGATAAAAATATCCGATGCACGGTTTTCACTTAAATAAATACAAACGGTTCTCTGCATGATTATAACAATATCGTTAATATAACAATATCACTATGCAGAAAAACAGATTTAATTATTTTTAGCAAAAACCGAGAATCAGATTAAAAAAAGATCAAGAAAACAAACTTGCTTAAAAATGATTGGGAATTTAAAGAATAATTTTTATTTTAAAAGAAATCAGTGGCGTACCAATAATGCCTATAGAAATAGGAAGATCAAAATCCGTACGAACGCCACTGAAGGAAACAAAAAAAATGTAGTACATTAAAAGATGCCTCTTGGTACATAGTACATGTATGCTAAATTTTATTAAAATATCTAAAGTAGTATTACAGATCGTAATAATAAATAATTTACTTTTGAAAACTTTACCACCTTGTACCTCAAAAGTTAAGACGTTTAAGACACGTTTATATTAAGTTTTCTTTTTAAAATAGACCCAAAATCGTTGTCTTAAACATCGACATTTAATTAGAAACACTCTGTATATTTCCTCGAAGAAAATATGAAAACACAGGTAGATGTATAATTTTTGCCCAGAAATAACTACGTCATCTACAATGACACTTCTTGCATTCATTTGAACAACTTTAAGCAAAAATTAACTTTTGAGAACACTTAACTTTAAAATATTATATTAAGTATTAAAAACAGTTAGAAAAAAGTTCTTTTTTAGTGGTTATTCTGCGCAACACAATCTTAGTTGCCGAAACGTCGACAAATGAATTGAACAATTTTTTTGTTTCGTATCTTTTACTCTTAAAAAAGGCTTTCGTTGAAAGGAAAACAATTAAAATAATGTGAAGTATCTTTAAAACTTCAGCGGAACCTTCTTCTCCGACAATATTAACTCTATGGTTAGGACGTCAGCATACATTAACGCAACTCATTTTGACAACCTAGTCAACGGTTAACCTACTACTTTGCAAGCAGCAGAACAATCTCATACAAAATCAGCAAACGCACATGCTACAAGACAATTCCAACAGATCTCAGTCGTACAATACGAGACGTTTGTTATCAAAACCTCGATCATACATTTGCATTGACGCAAACCTCGACAAACCAATTGTGATTCATCTATCAGTGCAACTTCCTGGTAATGCCCTATAGGTATTCTGATTACACACCGAACATAAAACAGCCAAAATTTGTAATTGGTACCAAAGTTAGCATGACCTAAAGTGAAAGAGCTCCCTAAGAGCATCCCCAACGAACTCTATGGTTAGGACGTTACCATACATTAACGCAACCCATTCTGAAAACCAAATTTGACTCTTAAACCACGACTTTACTAGCACTGCACAATCTCATATAAAATATTTTCATACACATGAAAATGGAATTTTGCATGACAAATGAGATACTTGTATGTGTAAAGAATATTCCAAAATGAGCTTTGTCCTCTACAAATCTTTAATTAGTTTATGTATGTATAATCGTTAAAATGTTTGTCCAGAGGCCTTTTTGAAACCCGAGACACATACAAGAGAAAGTAAAATCACAATGACGTAATGATAGCGTTTTTTAAATATCTTCATTTGTGACGGGGATTTAGTTGTAAGTGACAACCAAATTTATTATTATGAATATCACTCTCAAAGAGGGTGCGGGTGTTGCCGTGCCTGTGTATTGATACTATTCGCAATGGTGATAAAGAGCTGCTGTCAAATGAGCGTGCAAACGCCATATCAACCATGAATTGGAGTTCTATTATTGCTATCTAGAGGCGCACGGTTTAGTAATTTGAAAGTAATTGGAGAACATGGAGTTGGTTGCATGATTGCATCGATGCTCTGTCGTGCATTTTGGCAGAATTAGTACACCGGAGGATTCCAGAAATTGTTTTAAAATATCGATGCAAGTTTATGTGGAGATCTCAATTGCAAACAGGCAGATGTCCATTGGGATTGTCGGGTAGCATGCGCGAATGCGTGCTATAACTTTTGAACTCAATGTAGTACAGCATTTTTGGAGGCATTTTTTGAATTAGTTTTCAACAAGCTTTTGAATGCTGTATTTCAGGATTTTTTAAAATCATAAACAAAAAGTCAAAATCTTCAAGAATATTTTAAAGTGCTATAACTTTTGAAATACTGCATGGAATATTTGAATAAGCTTTTAAAGCGGTTTTGAATAATATTCCACTCGACGTAATAAGCTTAATTACTTCAAAATAATAATGGTCCTTTATAGTACATTGAGCGAGGTAGGCTAATTTTGGCGCGCGGCGAGGCAGGTCTTGCGCTAAAAATAGAACACTACCCTAATAGTCTTATAGTTAATCGTGTCAAAATTGAACATTTTTGCAATGTAACAAGTAATAAAACCTTAAATAAACGCCATCACGTAACAGTTTCTTTAAATAAAAAAATTGATGAAGCAGTTTGTGGTTTTCACAACAGCGACAGAAACGAGTGCCTATTAGTGCCCACTCATTCAAGAGAAAGCATTACAGCTTAACAAACTAATGAATGGTGATTTTTCCTTTACTGCTATCAACGGTTGGTTAGATCGATAGAAGAAAAGGCATGGGATCAGACAACTGTCAATAAGCGGAGAGAAGCTATCAGCCGACACAGCTTCTACAGAAGAACACTTCAAGCGAATTTGATTTAATTTTGTCGGAAAACTACTCGCCACAGCAAATTTACAATGCCGACGAGACTGGATTGAACTTTAAAGCTTTCACACTATAAGTCCTGCTTCTCAAGAGAAGTCTTCTTCGCCTGGTTTTAAAATGAGTAAACAGCGTCTTACGGTTTTAGCTTGCAGTAAAATCAAGCAAGCATTTATTAATGGTGATTGGTAAATCTGCCAAACCACGGCCTCTGAAGAATATGAATATCAATTATCTCCCTATGCTTTCCATCGCTGCTGCAGCCTATGAATCAGGGTGTTCTACAGAATATCTACTAAAATGGTTTTCTCTCTATCCTTGAAAAGCTGAAGAAAGTTACAATAAACGACGTTATTTACTGGGTTGCAGAATCGAGGCAAAATACAAGTGTGAACTTACTGAGGAGATCTTGGAAGAAGCTTTGGCCTAGCCTCAAATTCAAGAAACACCTCTACACCTGTCACACAAGACGATGACATTGAGCTACTTCGTATTGTTCAGCAAGTACCAGGTTGTGCGAATGCTGGAGAAGGTTGTCTAGAGGAGTGGGCAAGTGTTGACGTCAATGAAAAATGCAGCAAACATGAAATAGTGTCTCTGGTTCAAAGTCAACATGATGGCAATGTAGCTAGTGATAGTGAGAAAGAAGAAACTTCGACAGTCAATGTGACTTAATACTGATGCTGCCGCTGCTCTTGACATCGTATTGCGCCTCGTAGAACATCAAGGAGCAGTCACGCTATACGATGTCATGTTCATGCGACGCTGGCGCGCAATTGCCTACGCGGGAAGGTTTTCGTCATTTCGACAACTGAAGATAATTGATTTCTAGTGAAAGATTAAGTGGTATTTTATGTGTTTCTATTGTTATTTCATTAATTTCTATAAAAATTTTAAACACAGTTTTTCTGAGCTTCACCTCAAATAATTGTATTAATTTTTCAAAAAACAATTTGTATAGTAATAAGTTTATTTGTACTTTACTTAATAATATTTCTGTTAATATCAGTAGGTTAAACCAGTTATCTTCTGAAACACCATCTGACATTTGGTTGCAGGATCCGTTGATCTATAAACAATTATTGTCATTTTTGCAAAGATCGCTTAAATTTGTCTAATACCTCTTTCAGTGCTAACCAAATGAATTACTTAAACAAATGTCTCAAGTATATACCTCACAAGAATCTAAAGGATAAAAATTTCAATATCATTATGGTTGCAATTTTAAACATTTTTGACCAATACCCAAACTTAAATAGTAACCCTTTATTTAACAATTTATTCTCCAAATTATTAATTGACTTAAAAGGGTTTAAGAGTAAGAATCGTATGATGATCTCAAAACATTTATTAAAATTAAAAAACTTTCTACTGACAATAATTTAACGCTGACTAAAGCTGATAAAGGTAATTGCCTTGTAATTATGGATAGAAAGACTATGTACATATTTCAAAAAATTCGTTAGATTTAGACAAATTTAGAATGGTTAAACTTGACAAGTCAAATATTATTAAATCTGAAATTAAAAAACTTTTGAGTAACGTCCCCGAAAAATTCAAAAAAAGTTAAATTTTTGATTACCACAGGTTATACGATTCCAAATCTATACACTTTACCTAAAATACACAAAATTAGTAATTTTGATAGTTTTAAATTAACAAGCTCATCATTAACTGTTAGACCTATAGTCAATTTCAAAAATAGTATTACTTACAACTTGTCAAAGTAGCTAAATAACAATCTCAGAATGAATCTTAATCTACGTTTCAAACATCAGACAGCAAATCAATAAAGTTAACTACATTCCTACAGGCTCTATTTTGTTATCCTTTGATGGTACTAACTTATTTCTTTCAATACCCATAAATGACCTTTGTCCAATTATGAAAGATTTAATTACAAATTCTATTGTATTAACTATTAGGTTAAGCAATGGGTTCATGTTTTACTTCTAAAATATTATTTTACAAACGTTACGTTGTCAATATATTGATTATTTTGATGGCCACTTTTGACAAAATCATTTTATTAAATAATTTTTTCAATTTATTCAACTCTAATATACAATTTACTTTTGAAGTTGCTGTAAACAATAAATTGTCTTTTTTTAGATATTATGTTAACATTAAACAATGGTCTTAATTGATACCAAATTTATTGAAAACTCACCTATGTTGACACATGAATTCACTATACTTCTAATCACCCTTGGTCACATAAAATTGCGTCATTCAATTCCCTCATACACAGATTCTTCTTACAATCAAAAATTTTTTATTAGAATTAAACACCATAAGACTTTTAGTTTTTACAATGGTTCTAATGATTCTTTTAATTTTTAAACTTTTAAAGAAAAAAGTATGCCTACATTCTTCCAATCTTTCAAGAAACGATATCATTTTAAATTCGGATCCTAAACGCTTTGCTATTTTATATTTCTATAACGACTTTTCTTAATAAATTTGCCTACTTATATATGAAATTTTATTTTAATTTAGCCTTTTGAACTTTTAATCTACATTTTTCCTCAAAAAACAACGTCATTACATCTAACATATTTGATTTGAAAGGGGTATATAAATTAACGTATGTCACTTGTCCTAAATTTTACATTGGTTCTACTCTGTGATCCTTTTTCTATTAGAATTTTAACAGTAGCAATTCACTTATTCATAATTTAGACAAAAATTATATTATTCAAAGTTTAGTCAATGATAATAATAATGTCTTTAATGTACAATTAGATTTCTAAATTTAGATTTCATAAATATGTTTATAGTAATTGATATGTGTATATATTTTTCCAACAGATGTCATTGTTTTGCAAAAATTTTAAGTGTTTTTGTGTTGGAACTACTTGTTCTGTCAAATTTCTTTATCATTGGCTTCATCATGGCGTCAATTTTAGATTTCATTAATGTTGTTAATTATGGTCTTTGCAATTTATGCAGTTTTTGTGCTTATATAAATTACGTCTGGTGAGTTGCAGGTGATTCTCTTCTTAGTTTACTAATTTTTCTGTTATAGTTTCTTAATTTTACGTCATGTCATAAATTACTTAATTTGAAAATCTCATTGAAACTGGAAATTAAACTGTAACTGTTAACAGTTGAGAGTATTTGTTCCTCCAATTAAGTTTATAATTTAAAGTTGTTAATCTTCTAGATTGAGGTGGGGTTGAAAATAACGGTCATAAAAGGCCTTTTATGTGGTTTGAGATCGTTATTTTCAACCCCACCTCTATTTAGAAGATTAACAACTTTAAACTGTAACTGTTAATTTTAAGTATTACATAAAGAAAACGAATATTGGTGCACTCATAAATTTGTTTACATAAAAATCACAAAGTTAAGAAATCCTTCCAGACAAGAAGCTATAAAAAACAGTAAACATTCTATAAGACCTTAATTGAATAATATATTCACGAATTTCATTATTGTCCAAAAACAATTTGCAGTTCGTAAAAGGTTCCACTGAAAACTGTAGTTAATAGAAATGTTGCTGTTGTCTCCAATACTCTGGGGTTGATCCCATCTTCTACCCCTAGGTACCTTATTTAATTAATATTTGAAGCTTCCTTCACAAATTTGACAATTTCATCACGAGGGTAATACTTCTGGTTTTTTAGGGTGTAACATTTAGTTCTTCGTTTAAGAAACGCATTCAATTCATAAAATTTTGTAACATCTATGTTATTGTAAATTGACATCAAAAGTTTTTATCATGTAAAAACAGTTTTCAATCTATTTGGACAAATAAGGAAATAATCAAATAAAATCTATAATTCCTGTTTTGTACAAAATAACTAAACCTGAATTATTCAAATTTTCCACCATTTTTGAGATATTTGGTTCCTCACCTCTCCCAACCAGAGACCGAACTACTTTATAAAGTACAACATTTTACTATACAGATGCCATTATATAAGCTTAATTTTTTATTTTATTTTTCAATGCTAAGTATTTTTATAAAGTAAACAAATTTTAAGCTTTATCAGACAATTGAATTTAAATTATTTATTTATTACAGAAATTACTGCATTAGTAATGAGACGGTCCTAAATTCCCTTGATAAATAAAACTGTAAAACACATGGCTAAAAATAATTTTATTATTAGCGGAGCTAGCGACCCTTAAAGATGCTTCTCAAAAACCAGTTTTTTATTTTTAATTCTTAAACGAAAAAGTTATTCAAATGAAATTTGAATTTTGAAAAAAATCTGGACAGAACGGGGGCCGTTCAAAAAGTTTGACAAGTTTAAATTTTGTTAAGCTGTAACTTTAGGATATTCTGATGCAGTTCTTATCATAGCCCATACTTTTTCCTTAGAAACGCTTCTCTTAACTTTTCTTTTTATTTTCTGTAGTTTTTGAGATATCGTCATTTTTATAAACTAATACATGATGAAAAAAATTGCGTTATTTTTTAACTTTAAAATTACGAAGATTGAAATAAAAAAGACATAATTAAATTAATTTTAAATTGAATTATCACAACGTTTGTTTAAAGTGCATGCCATTAGCATCAATGCATTTTTCACATCTCCCCGCTAGGGAGCACTTTTAGTCCATAGTTTATATGACATTTTTGATGTACTTTCCATCCTTTAAGTTTCCTACAATCAATTCGGACCAACCTATATACCCAAAAATATTAATTTCAATGACCATGAAACTAAAAACAATAGTAATTATTTTTAAATTGCAATTCTAAAGTCAGTTTTAATTTTTGTCTTATATTTTTTTTTTCGTTAAACAAAATAAATGCTCTGTTTATAATTTTAAAACTTTGATTGAACTAATTTACAATTTACATCGTTGTATTAATAATTAAATTCTAAACATTTTCTATTTTGCTCCTGCTAATAAATTATTCAATAATTATAATTACAAAGTTAAAATCAATTTAAAAGAATTAAATATTTAAAAAATAAAATAATCTACAATGATATTATTATTACTAAAGCAGACAAATAGGGTTGTCAGTTATTTTAATTAAGATGATTATATTGTAATAGTTATTTACATGACTAGAATGAAAAGTGAATTATATCGTGCGAGGAAAATTTTGGCACGAGGCGACAGCCAGTGACAAAATTCAGGAGCACATGAAAGACTTTTCGTGCGGAGTCGATATACACTTTTCCCACGGCCATTACTTTAAAAAGCGGAATACTTAATTTAGTCTAAAAGTTACATTGTTGATAAAATTAATTGTTATAGTATATTGCTTAGCGACGATGTTATAACGTGTCATTCTATAACAAACTAGTGCGTTTTATTGGATTGAAATAAATTTATTTCTCTTAAGTGTGTTAAAATTTATAAAAAATTATTAAACAACGTCAAACCCACTGATAAAACTTTAATAATAATAAAAACTTTAATATTTAGTGTGTTTTATACAAAATAACGTAACAAGTAAACTCTAATTTTTAAGGTGGTTGATATTGTCAACTAGATTGTACAGAAACTGTCACTTTCGTATATGATCGTGGGAAAAAACATATTTCCTAACAATTTCTAGATTGTATCCTTGAAAATTATTTTTTACCAAGTTTTTGACTTTCCACTTTTAATAAAATATCCGAATACTAATCGAAAATTACCAGTTTTATACAGTTCACTAATTACTAATCTTTTCTTGTCAGTGTCTTTATGTGATAACATTTTTTACTAATATTTATGTGCGCTGCATCCTTCCCATTTCAAGGTTTTTATCTATAAGAAAAAAAAAAAAAAAAATCTCTCAAAAAAAAAAAAAAAACTTTTTTTTGAACTATAGGTATAACTGACATGTACACTCATGAAATTTAAAACTTGGACACCACAATTTCTGTAAACAAAAGTTTGCACATTATGAAGCGGGCTTAAGGGTATCATTTACAATTCTAACAGCAGGTAGTCTCAGCAGGGGTTATCTTATAGAAGGACTGTAGAATGAATCATTACACTAAGCACGTTTTAGAAAATAGGTAATTTACGTTGCTTACTTAATTTTTTTCTTTAAAGAATATATTTGAAGGTATCGCTAATTAAACACCATAGCTCGATTAATTATCGAATCAAAATTTTGTTTAGGAAATGTTTACAAAATAAAATTAGAAATAATTTTGATTTAAAAAACGTCTACAAGCAATAACTTTTAAATTAAATCAAAAAACTAAACATGGTTATTTGGGTTGACTGATTATTACTTATTTTTAAATAAATCTAACCTACTAATTATTGTAAGTTATTAAAAAAATCATTAAACTCTCTATTCATAATATTTAGTCCTTACAAAATGTATATTTTATGACGTTTCATTTTTTTCTGTAGTTAATATAAAAAGTGAAAATAAAAACTAAGGCAATTCTTATTGTCAACGTATATATTTAGTTTTTGACAAGAATTTATTACATAATTATAATTAAGATACCAAGTTATAGTTTAAAATTAAATGAAAACTTTTTTTTTAAATAAAGGTATTACTATATAAATAAATATAAGAAATCAATAATGGGTGTGACCTCCATTATTATTGATACATTCTTGGAGGCGTCTGCTCATTGACGCTATCAAGGTATCAATATAATTAATATTAATCGTTTCCCATGCGGTATCAATGGCTGCAATTAGTGCATTACGGTTTACTGGTATAAAATTTGGCCCTTGTTGTCTTCGGATAACAGCAAGTATTCGAGCCCAAACATTTTCGATAATGTTAAAATCTGGGCTTTTGCTGGCCAGGGTAACAGCTCAAGTTATTTTCTCGTATCCAATTGCGCACAACCCGCGAAGTATGAATAGGGGCGTTGTCCTTTAACAACAAAAATACATTATGAAAATGTTAATTCAACAGATCCCGAACTATTTTTTGGAGAAAGTATAGTGAAATAAGAATACTTACTTGTTGGAAAATATAATCTTCGTCTGGATAAAACACTTCGACTGAAGGTTTCATAATAGTTTCCAAAATATCTAAATACGCAGCAGAATCAAGACGTCCATCGATAGCCCAACAAACTCCTGGACCCCGCGCGCTAACCCAACCCCACACATTCACAGAAAAATAACCACTTCGTTTTTTAGGACATATGTGATTATTTTCGTAACGAGTTCCTTCCATTCTAAAAACTTTTAGTGGTCCATCGTTGCGGCTATTGAACGTTTTTCGTCGCTAAAAATCACTCGATTCCAAAATTCCAAAGGTTCGTTCACATATCGCCTTGCAAATTCCAGACGACGTCTCATATTTTCGTCACTGAGAACTTCTTTCGCAGCAGCATTATACTTCTTTATTCCCATCTCCTTTAATCTTTTTTGTGCAGTTATACGGCATCCGGAAAATGTGTATCTGCTATAGCCCTGGAGTATGTAGCAAATGGTTGTTCTGTTACGTAATGAAACAACTCGAGATCTTGAGCACGTGTAGATACTTTAGGTCTACCACTTCCGATGGCTCTTTCAAAGTGTGTTCAAGATTCCATTTTACTCGGTAATGCCCTACGGTGCTTTTTGGTATATCTAACATACGTGAAATTTCACGCACGCTACGGCCCGCCGCTAATTCCGAAACAATCCGCGCTTTCAAATCAGCACCGAGATGAGGTGGCATTTTCACAACACTTGAAATTTTAAACTAAAATGGAATTTACATTTCTTACTTTATTTATTGGTTCACACTACCCCTTCTCAAACAGTAGGTAATTGTTTATTTATTACATACTTCTAATGACCAATGTAACAACCCTTAGAGCAATATGACTCAAAGGAAGTAAATTAAACAAGCAAGGATATTCTATTGTTATTGAAACTTATTCATAAAGTAAAGCCATTTCCTTATAATGCTAATGGACAGGATTTTCTTTTAAGTATTAAGATTACAATAGAGGACTTATAAACTTTCGAAAATATCTAATTATAAATATTTACACTGCAATTGCGCTTTTTCCTTAATAATTTCTTAGCAATAACATACACGTTCTTGGTTTTAAGTTGTCATAAATTTGATATGATATAAATTTGTGTTTCTAATATTACATCACAAACTAATCTTTATTCGCCAAAAATTGTTGCTTAAGTTGTAAAGCTTCGTACACACCTGAACAACAAACCGAGCAACAAACATAACAACGAACCGAAAGTCAAACAGAACGACAAACGATCTTTTATGATTTCCACAATCCGAACAACAAACGGAACGTTTGTGCTGTTCCCATAATTATTTTCAGTAGTTTTCAGTTCATATATATTTATTATTGAGAAGAGAAAATTGCGGAAAACAAGAAGATAGTGCCAACCAAATTTTTACGCACAAAGAAGAGTAAAAATTATAATTTACTTCGCTTTTTTTTTATTTTGGAAATTTCCCGCCCAAATGATGCTAATAGGGACATCATTTTTTCTTGCATTCTTAAACACTGATTAATTTAAAACATTTTTCTTCTGTCAACTCCATAATATTACCTAAAACACAACAAACCCACAAAGGGAGGACAAAAATAAATAATTTAATTCTCCCGCATAAGTTTGTTCGCCGTTTTGTTTAGATTCGTCCAAACCTGCAAACGCATTCGCGCGCATTTTCTTTGATGTCGGAGAAAAAACCGACAAGTTGCGGGAACGCCGCAAACCGTTCGTGGAACAATCAGGACTTGCGAATCTGTTCTAAAATTCGTACGTAGCACCGTCCAAATTAATGTTCCGATTGCCGTTCGGTTCGTTGTTCTGTTTGTTCCTCGGTTTGTTGTTCAGGTGTGTACGAAGCTTTACAATAAGCATATTAATATGAACTATATCTTATGAAAGGAGAGTTATGTAACTATAATTAACGACTTAACGTTACGTTAGTAGATTCCATTTACTATTTACACATATTTTCTTGGAACATTCGATAATTAACTATCGGGATATGATGACCCTATACTTCGCAGGTTGTGCGCAACTGGATACAAGCAAATAACTTGGAGCTGTTACCCTGGCCAGCAAAAGCCCAGATTTTAACATTATCGAAAATGTTTGGGCTCGAATACTTGCTGTTATCCGAAGACAACAAGGGCCAAATTTTATACCAGTAAACCGTAATGCACTAATTGCAGCCATTGATACCGCATGGGAAACGATTAATATTAATTATATTGATACCTTGATAGCGTCAATGAGCAGACGCCTCCAAGAATGTATCAATAATAATGGAGGTCACACCCATTATTGATTTCTTATATTTATTTATATAGTAATACCTTTATTTAAAAAAAAGTTTTCATTTAATTTTAAACTATAACTTGGTATCTTAATTATAATTATGTAATAAATTCTTGTCAAAAACTAAATATATACGTTGACAATAAGAATTGCCTTAGTTTTTATTTTCACTTTTTATATTAACTACAGAAAAAAATGAAACGTCATAAAATATACATTTTGTAAGGACTAAATATTATGAATAGAGAGTTTAATGATTTTTTTTAATAACTTACAATAATTAGTAGGTTAGATTTATTTAAAAATAAGTAATAATCAGTCAACCCAAATAACCATGTTTAGTTTTTGATTTAATTTAAAAGTTATTGCTTGTAGACGTTTTTAAATCAAAATTATTTCTAATTTTATTTTGTAAACATTTCCTAAACAAAATTTTGATTCGATAATTAATCGAGCTATGGTGTTTAATTAGCGATACCTTCAAATATATTCTTTAAAGAAAAAATTAAGTAAGCAACGTAAATTACCTATTTTCTAAAACGTGCTTAGTGTAATGATTCATTCTACAGTCCTTCTATAAGATAACCCCTGCTGAGACTACCTGCTGTTAGAATTGTAAATGATACCCTTAAGCCCGCTTCACAATGTGCAAACTTTTGTTTACAGAAATTGTGGTGTCCAAGTTTTAAATTTCATGAGTGTATACACATTTGCCTGCTCAGACTAAGAAGTTGCTCATAAACCAATAATCATATTGATTACCAAACGGATCATTGTGTTTCGAACAAAACGTTGAACAGATCTAAACCGTCAACGAAATAGAACATAAACAAACAACAAAATGGTTCCAAAAAAAAGAATTTCTCTAAACTTGATACAAACTCACCCAAAATTCTTAAAGAATTTTTTTTTATAGCCTTACTTTTACCGTGACACTTAGCCATATTTTGTTTCTGTGTAAGACGTCATCTGCTACGAGGTATGTTGTTCTTATAATGCTCCGAACTCTACAAAATTATTTAAAATAATACTTTTTTAAAAACACTAGAAGTTTTGCTTTAATAAATTATCAAAGCTAAAATTATTTGATTAAACTGATTTTACTATTGTCTTCTGTTAATAGAAAAAACTGCAATTCTTAGTAATTATAATGTTCTTACATGACCAAATACTTATTAAATTTTAGATTATGAAATACTACGGAGCTACCCTAATACCATCAAAACTCATCTCATATAATGCAATTTGATAAAATGTAAAAAGTACAATTTAACGCATTAACCTATTTTTAAATTCACAATGTGCTCGCACATACAATGTGTGGTAAGATAAGGATGAACTGCATGGGGATCTCGGAAGCCGTGAAGTACAGAGTCCGGTTAAATTTAGGAAAAAAGTTGCACTCACTGGAGAGGCCGACGTTTTGCTAATGAAGAAACTCTCTGAGACTCAGAGAAACTTACTTCTGGAGATGGTTGAAAAAAAACCGAAATTGGCTGAATTTCATTTTCATTATATTCTGAAGTTATTCGAAAAATTATCAAAAAACTGAATTCGCTTTTCATTGCCACTCTTTTTGCTCTGCAAGATAGCGTTTACACTAATTTTCACTACAACGTTTCGTTTCAAACAAACCATCATCAACTTTATTTTTTCTTATGGCACTAAAAAAAGTACACTATATATAAGAAAGCATTTTTTATTACAAATTCAACGATGTACTACACAATATGGTTGATCGTGATTTTATTGAGAAAATAACGTTTTATTAAATTTCTAATCTTTTTGGTCTAGTGTGCGGTGAATGCAACTTCATGGCAACGAAAAATAAAGTCTACTTATCAATCGACTTCATTTCTTTCATTGTTAATTCTCACAAAATCTATTTGACTACAACAAAGTAGTATCAGTTTAGCAACGTTTTCAGTGTAGGTCATATTTTACAATGGAGCAAGTAATGTTTTCAAATGAAGAGAAATTTGATATGCTGTGCTGCTACATTACATGCCGGAGGAATTCTGTAGAAGCCGAACAATTGTATTTGACCAAGGTACCCGGAACAGGAAGCAACCAGGAAAATCTATATTTAGGTGTTTGAGTGTCCAATCTAACAGAATACGGTTCATTCAAGCCATCCGTACTCTCCCTCCAAAACATTTCGAGCGCAGCAACATTTTTCTGTTTGCCGCAATTATTTCAACGCACACTATCATCACAAGATTTGAAATTTACGTGTTCCATTGTAAAATATGACCCTACACTGAAAAAAAGACGTTACTTTAGTTTAATTTAATTTAATTTAATTAGTTTTAATACTACTCTGTCCAATCTACCGATTCTGTCAAGAACTAACAATAGACTTTATTTTTTTTTTCGCTCCCATGGTTTCATTCGGCGCACACTAGACCAAAAAGATTAGAAATTTACTAAAACGTTTTATTTTTCTCGATAAAATCACAAATAACAATATATGTAGTAATACATTGGTGAATTTGTAATGAAAAAATGCTTTTCCTTATACAGTAGTGTACTTATTTTACAGGCCGTACGGCGAAAAATCAAGTTGATAATGGACTTCTTCAAAACGAGAAACGTTGTACCAGACTATTCGTGAACGTCATCTTGTAGAGCAGAAGAGTGACAATGACAAGTGCATTCCAGTTTTTGGTAACTTTTCGAATAACTTTTAGAATGGAATAAAAACAAAATGACACAATTTCGGTTTTTTAATATTTTCAAGTAAGCCGAAATCAGCGAGAGTTTTCGCCAGCCAAATGTTGACCCCTCGAGTGGGCAACTTTTCCAAATTTAACCGACTTTTTGTATCTCACGGTTTCCGAGATCCCCATGCTGTTCATCCTCAACACACTGTATAATTGTATATTTTGTGCTTGGAAATTAAAAATTCTAATATTGCAATACGTCGGACAACAGTATGCAAGTTTTTGTGGTATTAGATCTGGAAATTATTCTCACCCACATATTTTTTCGTAAAAATAACAAATTCTACTTCATGCCAATTTAGTAACATTTATAAGTTGAGTTTGTCGCAATGATTCAATTAGCAAACGCTAAAAGTTTTGCGCATCAAACTGGAGACATTTTTCGCAAGTCCTAATTTGCGAAGTCCTTAGTAACGACTACCATGTTTTACAACAAAGTTTTAACACCAATTAATTAAATCGTGGTTGATGTTCAGTTACTGGGGTCTATTGAGAACCGCATGGATAATAAAACATACTTCAATTAATGTCAAAAAAAAAAACTTTAATCGATTTATTATAAACTCTAATAATAATAGTAACAATAAATCACTCTTAAAATTAAGTGAGAAAGTTGTGGTTCATTATTTACGAATCTTTGTAAAATTAAGTCTTTTTTAACATTTAAAGATTTTTTGTAAAAAAACTATGAAATTATGAATTATTTATATTCTGGAAGCACTTTTTGTTTAGAGAAAACACAGACATATTTCCTTTTAATAACAATTGTTTAATATTTGAAAGAACAATGTATATAATTGAAGAAAGAATTGAGTATAATATCTAGAACAAAGCAAATAGACATAATAATCATACACAAAAAATCTTATAGTTATTGTGTAGTTTTGTTTCCATTTTACTTTGTTAACTAAATAATAAATAAATCCAGAGAAATGTGAAAACTTTTATAGGGCGAAACGTTTACTATAAAATTCTGTCTGTAATGCTGTAACAATAAATGTATAAACAAACTTATTATTTATAAAATATATATGTTGAATGTTTTGGGATATGCAACAGTTGCAGTAAAAACTTTAAAGAGCTTGACGCAGGAGGAACGAATTAGCTGATCTATTATCCGAATATCAGCTTTTTAAAAAGTATCTCATCCGAACATAATAAAGCTTCACAGGAGCTTCTACAGTTCCTGGAGGTCCTTTATATTTAATCATTGAATTTGCTGAACACGGGTCTCTAAGGTAAAATAACAATTACATCTTGAACTTTACTCAAAATTTTTTTTTGTTAAATATTACGGGTAGCTCAATTTTCTTTTTAACCCTTTAGAAACTACCTGAGGCTGGTCGTCATCCTTCAGACTGATATTCACATTACCACCAAACTGTCTAGAAAACGTAGCTCTCGAGCACTACGATGAACCTAAGGTCTGCGAAATTAGCCGAAAAGAAATTTTGTCGTTTGCTTGGCAAATTGCTAATGGAATGTCCTACCTCAGTGACATAAAGGTAATGAATTTCATTAATTTATAAAATTATGATTATCTTTCGTGTAAAACTTTCTAACTATTTTCAATAAGAGTAGAATCCGTTATCTGATTTTGTAATAGGAGAAACGCTGAAACTTAAGTTATCACTGACCATAGCGTAGGTTTGCATAATTAACCTCTGATAGATGCTTTCGCAGAAACTAAAATCATAAAATTAACAAATTTTCTTTAAATGGGTTAAACATCGTTTAAAATATTTAACTTCATTAACAGTAAATCTCTGAGTTTTTAAATAATACACGATCGATAAAAGGTTTCTTACTTCTTACTTCAAAGGCACGACTTCAACATATAAAAGGATGAAAGATTTCACACATGTACACTCATGAAATTTAAAACTTGGATACACAATTTCATAAACAAAAGTTTGCACATTGTGAAACTGGCTTAAGGGTATCATTTACAATTCTAACATTAGGTAGTCTCAGCAGGGGTTATCTTATAGAAGGACTGTAGAATGAATCACATTACACTAAGCACGTTTTTAAAAAAATAGGTAATTTACATTTGCTTACTTAATTTTATTCTTTAAAGAATATATTCTTGAAAGGTATCGCTAATTAAACACCATAGCTCGATTAATTATCGAATCCAAATTTTGTTTAGGAAATGTTTACAAAAATAAAATTAGAAATAATTTTTGATTTAAAAAACGTCTACAAGCAATAACTTTTTAAATTAAATCAAAAACTAAACATGGTTATTTGGGTTGACTGATTATTACTTATTTTTAAATAAATCTAACCTACTAATTATTGTAAGTTATTAAAAAAAATCATTAAATACTCTATTCATAATATTTAGTTCTTACAAAATGTATATTTTATGATGTTTCATTTTTTTTCTGTAGTTAATATAAAAAGTGAAAATAAAAACTAAGGCAAATGAAGTACAAACAGAAACAATAGAGTAGACATAATTATCATCAAATATACCCGGGCAGAAGAATCCCACTTGTGATTACTATTAATAATAATTAATAAATCAAGAATTCTGAGTGGCATTTCATCACAATATGCAAGCTTCTGTCTTTTATGTTCGTCGTTTAAATTTTCACTTTTAGGAAATAACCTATAGGGGTAGAATTTATGACATTTTAGGGTTTTGTTGAATTTTTTGTTATATGTCTTTCCAGACATATTTTGCACATCAGGTATCGAATATTTAGGATTTTCTTAAAAATAATAAGTAGGTATTTTTAAAAGAAATTGTAAAGGATATTTCCATTATCTTGAAAGTAAATTAAAATATCAAGTTCTTCATATAAAAATTTCTTTCGACTGTCCTCTTTGTTTCGTTGAACACCAGTGCGTTCTTCAAAGTGCCTAATTGTGTTCTTAATATTATTCACTGACAAGAATCTTCTGCCAGGATCTATTTGATCATATTCATGTCTACCTATTGCAACACTGATATTTGAATAAAATAACCTTATTATTTAATTTTTGTCTTCCTCCGAATAACCCATTTGATAGATGTTTTAAATAATTTTTTGAAACTAAATTAATTTCTGCAATACGGTTTTAATTTTCAATTTATGACTAACTATGTGTGTAACTAACATGGTTTCGTTGCTAGGGTTACGTTTATTGCAAACGTCCACGTTTTCAAGGCCACTTGCTCTCCAGGAAAAATAAGTTGTAAACTCAAATATGTTGAAAGTAGTTCAATCAAATGCCAAGAAATTATACAGAGTGTCCCAAAAATTAATGGGACCTGAGCAATAGTAGATCACTTACATAAAAGCAATGCAATTTTGTCAAACTTACTTTGTAAATAATAAAAAAAATTACAGGGCCTTAAATTTCAAACTTTGATTTCAAATTCATTAAATTAAATTTTTCAAAAGATTCTTTTGATTATTTACGAAAAGACTAACCTAAGTTTGGCTTAATCGTATTATTTTGATGTAAGAATTACTATTGCTCTGTGACTTATTGATTTCGATACCCACCCCTGTATATATATTCAAAAATATAACAAAGCAAACTTTTTATTTGAGATAATAATATACAGGGTGTTTTATTTAAAAAATATAACTGAATTAATTTTTACAAAGTTGTGAAGTATATTTTTATATTCTTTATTACTAAAAGATACTACGTGAAAAAAACTCGAAACTTTTGCATTTAAAATTTTTCTATAATTTATAATAAGAACTGTAGGTGGAGACAAAATATAATAAATATCCTTGTCGCCCGGAGACAAAAATAAAGCCCCGTTTCGAGATTCATACCTACAACATGAAATACTGTTTAGCCAGGAAAATTACTTGTTACGCTTAAAGTCTATTTAATATCATATTTATTAAAAGAATGAATGTTTTTGAAAATGTTTATACAAAATACTAAAGTAACTAAAGACAGACTTCAAGAGCGTTAAAATAATTACTGAAAATGATTTAACACAAATGAAAAACATAATTAATATTTAACACTATTGTTCTAGGTATTCACAAAATCCAGGTCTGCCGTTTTGTATTCTTACATAATGATTTGACACTGATTTTTTCATTCATCTAGTTATGTAGTGTGGTATCCTATCTGTAATTAGTTTATTATACTTTAGGATTATATCTTCCTTTCTTTATTTTATCTCTTCTCTTCTTGAATTTGAATATTTTTTGTACTATTTCTTCTCCTATTATGTATGCCTCTCACTTTCTTCTTTCTATT
The DNA here is from genome assembly GCA_030710515.1 of Abscondita cerata. Lineage (NCBI taxonomy): Eukaryota > Metazoa > Arthropoda > Insecta > Coleoptera > Lampyridae > Abscondita > Abscondita cerata. The sequence goes on along the minus strand of JALBCR010003749.1, from coordinate 29,964 downwards.
TTTCTCATACTTTCCTTCTTTACATACCTCAGTATAATTTTTTTGTCCATAGCTTATTTTCCTTTCTTTTAATTTTGTGTATTAGTTTTACAGCACCTTACACTCATCTCTATCTCTCGTGTTCTCCTGACCTTATTGCTCTCTTACCTGTTATACTCTATTTTGATCTCTTTTTGCTATATATCTCAGTCTCCTTGTCTAAACCTACTGTATATTTTCCAATGTTTTCATGTAACACCTCTGCTGACTCAATTCCTTCCACCCCTCATATTTTGCTCAATCACAACATTATTCTTTTTACATTGTCAAAAATACATATCCTTTTTTTTGTATCTTTTGCTCAAAACCTTATTTGTTACACTTAACTTTTACCATTTTCTTCGCTTTTTTTTCCAGTTTGTTGCCTGAACGTCATTCTTATAGTAGTATAGTAGTATTACATATCCCAAGTATTTTACTCCATTAATGGCTGTAAGCACCAACTCTGCGTAAACTTTAACGATGCTTAAAAACTTAGATTTAAGATACAATTGATAAAACCATACCTTACGATTTTTTTAAGCATCGCTTAACTTTAAACTTACATTGATGGCTACGGCCATTTGACTGGTAATTTATTTTTATTTAATTTTTTTATCAAAATCGCCACATGATTTGCTTACGCAAATACCCGGACCTTTCACCCCCTACTGAGTGGGCATCTCTGTTTTATGGCGGTACCAGCACCAACACAGCTTAAACTTAAGCAAGATTAAGAAAACAATCATAGCTATGGTTTTAACAATTGTATTTAAGCATCAGCTTAAGTTTAAGCTGGGTTGGTGCAAACTACCATTAATCTTTTTTATCCAAAATATTTTACTCTACTTTGCCTTCTACTCTTCATCCTACTTGTCTCTCTATATTTGTCTGTATATCTCTACCAACTTGTTTAATATTTTTAGTCTACTTGCTTTTTCTTTAGTATTAACAATAATTGCCTTCTGTTGGTGTTATAGAAGGCTGCCTTTATACCAACCAAGATTTCATAAGATTTTTTATTATATTTTATTTATAAGACATATTAATATTAATAAAAAAAATTATGAAATCTTGATCCACCTCAGTGTTTTTAATGTGTATTCCCTCCCAGCCCTATGAAAATTCGTCTTCTTTCCATATCTTATTTAAAACCTTGCTTCTTATTTGTCTTCTGATTTTTTCATATTCCATCTGTTCCAGTCACTTTTTAATTTTTCTTATTACATCTTCTACTTCTTCCATTGTTATGTCAACTTTTGTTTCACTATCATCTGCTGCAATTTCTCTTTTCCCATGTTTTCTTTCCCTCTCAACCCCAGTTTACAATGTTCTCTCTGCTCTCTTAATTTAATCTTTCCTTCCCTTTACTTCTCTTTTTTTCTTTCTTTATTAAGTAATCTTCAAACCATTTTTTTCATTTTTACTTTTTTTATGTTCTTCTTTAAATATACAGGGTGTCCGTAATAAATGCCCAAGATTAGATGGATAGTTCTATCTTGCTTGGTTGTCCGTCTATCTCATCTGTATGTGATTTTTAGAAAATAATTTCCCTTACCGTAATGATTGAAGACATGAAACCCAAACTTCTCGTAGGTGTATTGTTGTACTGGTGTCAGTAAAAAATAAAAATTTCAAAATAATACCATTACCTGTGGCAAAATGATGGCTATTTGAGATTTTAAAGTTAAATAACTTTTAAAACCAGTGTTTTTTTTGTTGTTTGTCTAGAACAAGGTTATCTTTTCTTGTATTTATAATTTTTCAATAAAACTACTGGTTTAAAAGTTATTTAACTTTAAAATCATCAAATATCCATTTGACCACGAGTAATGGATTATTTTGAAGAGGCTATTTTTTACTGGCACACTAGTCACAACCAATGCCTCAAAGTTTGAGGTTTCATGTCTTCAACCATTACGGAGAAAGAGTATTTTCTAAAAATCACATACAGACGATGAACGGACAAACACCAAGCAAGATGGGACTATCCATTATATAATAAAATTGTTTGTCTCGACCTACAGTATAACCTGGTAAAATCTTGGGCATTTAGTACGGGACACCACTGTATAGCTATATCCACATGTATTTCAAAATTTCTTTTAGTCTCTAATACTCCTTATATATATATATTTTCTTTTTTTCATTTGCTGTCTCTTTTTTTATCTCCTGCTTTGCAACATTCCATATCCACTATCTCTAGTTAAAACAAGGGTATACCGATCGAGACATCAATTATTATTGAGTAAAATATTCATTTAAGGTGAATGACAAAAATAGACATTCTAAACACACAAAACATGTTAATTTTACACCATAGAAAATGTACTTATTTTCATTTGCATTTTAGACGGTCTAGTACGTTTTGACGCCGCCGTTTTGGCACCGTCGTTTGGCTCTGGGATGTTTTGGCACAAGGATGTTTTTAGCGTCAGGACGTTTTTGGCGCGGTGATATCTCCCCCCATCACCTACTCATTCACATACAAAACAAAAATTTTTTGTATGTTTTTGCTCGTTCCATAAATATCGGGACATTGTAATGTATTGTTACAATGTTAGTAGATGTAATATAAGTACCTACCTAACGGATTAACGATAAGTGATGGAGTAGGGTTTGCGGTATACATCTCAACTTCTCATAGAGTTCAGTCTCTAGCGACATAATTGTTTAATTACTTATTTTTTATTAATCTCTGTGTGTGTAGTTTCTTTCTTCTAACTACAACAATGATATTTTATATTTTGTTGTACCCTCATTTTTTTTCTTGCAACAAAATGCAAATAGACAATTATTATAATGCAAAAATTTGAACGACTTTCTTGAACACTCTCGTCACTCGTCATTACAACAAATTGTCAGGCATTTCCATTCCAATGTCAGCTATTAAATGCCCTTTTCTTTGAAGTAAAAATATACAAGCAGCCTTAAGTGGTTTAAAAATAACGTCTCTGTAAAGTAGCAATTTATTACCTTTGTTTTTCACGAAAAATGTGTTTCGAACTTCTTTTGCTTTTGCAATGCAATGCAAAAATTGCCATTAATTTTATACATATGTGCACCTTCACACCTACCTGTTTGTAATCTTTAAAAAATTCAATTGTTGTTGTTTCAGGAAGATAAATTATGGAATATTAGATACTTCTACTATTGATACACTTTCATGTTCTAATGCAAATTTTTCATTGCGTAATGAGCACCTCTGAGGGGCCTTTGTTATTTTTTCGTTGCTATATTTATGTACTAGGAGTATTGGTAAAATATCCTATCGTCAAAATAACTCGGCGTCAAAAAGCTTCAGTGCCCAAATGTCTTGCGCAGAACGTCTTGACGCCAAAACAGGAGTGCCCAAACGGCGGCGCTTAAATGTCCCATTCCGATTTAAGAGACCTGGTGTAGTCAAAAGAGGCTCCATATATTTCAATCTAATCAATGTACTCACTTTACTTCCCGCGCACTTTTTTCCCCGCGTATTATTCTCTCCGTGTAATTTTCTCCCGAAATACTTTCCTCCCCGGAAACTTTTCCTCCCCGGGTACTTTCTGCCCTTCGTACTTTCCCTTGCTGCGTACTTTTTTTCCCCGCATACTTTTCTCTTCAAAACACTTTCCTCCACGCTACATTCTTTCCTGAGTACTTTCCTCACCGCTCATAACCAAATATGACAAAAAAAACATGATTTAAACAAATTTACGTAAAAAAAAAAAGTTTGTTTTTAAAATTTTTCTTATGAATGTAATATAAAGAAGAAATTGCAATAACTGTAACCTACCAACCAACACTGTTTACCCCGATCAGATAGAAAACTTAAATTGATTAAAACAGCAAATATAATCCCTCTTAATACGGATGTCTTGATGTCAGAGGAAATTTTTGTGCGTTTATTTGTTTTCGTAACTTTTTATTATGATCAGTGAGGAAAGTACGCGGGGAAGAATGTAGCGGAGAAAGCCGGATGGTTTAAAGCAAAACATCTATGCCTCCAACAACTAATTTTTTGTTCATCTTTACAGAGCCCGAGTGACGCTCTATTAAAGCCCTATTCACACTAGCGGTCTCGGTACGGTCAGAAGTCACGGTCAAGTCACGGTTAAGGATTATAATGTTCTCCACTGCCACAGGCATTAAAAACAGTCTGGTTGCTGTTACATTTTCATTTAATCTTGTCATTTTAAGCGTACTCTGATGAAAATTGCATTAATTCTCGATAAAGAGAGGAATGAGACAAAGTAAAACAAAGTAGACGAATTTGGGTTTATCCATTGGTCCACGCTTGCCAGGAGGAAGAAGAATATACAACACTCTATCGCCACTTAGTGAATAATGATTCTGCGGTTTCGACAGAAAGCTCGTGACTGCCGCGGTTACGGATCGTGCACCGACCGGTCTGGACCGGAGCGAACCTGACCGTGACTTGACCGTGATCTGATGGTGTGCAGCCAGTCCCGTTTGGATTACGTACTACCGTCGACCTGACCGTGACTTCACCGTAACCAGCCCCGAACCGAGACCGCTGAGTGTGAATGAGGCTTTAGAATCTTAAAACATTAGTCAGAAATACCCAAATGCACACCCTCATTACTAAAATAAATCCTAAAAATTAAAATGAACACGCTCTTCAAAAAATTTTTGTTTTGATACCCGACATTGTTTTCTTACCAAAACTTTGAAAAAATTTACAAATTAGTTATCAAAATTTTTCGTATTTTTTATTCCAAACTTGTTAATCCGTCCTAATTTTATATTTTAGACAATACAATTGTTCAGCACGTTTGAATCCTATAAAATTATTTTTGTTTCCAGCTAGTGCATAGGGTTAGCTGCACGAAATGTACTGATAGGAACCGGAAAAATTTGCTTAATATCTGACTTCGGATTAACAAGAGATATATACGAAGGCGATGCGTATTTTAAACGTAGTAAAGGCAGAGGTATGATTATCTCCATGTTACATAAGTTCGTTGCTAAAGCACTTTTTAGTGCCTGTAAAATGGATGGCTCCAGAATCACTATCCGATCACATTTACACACAAACAAGTCTGACATTTGGAGCTACGGTATTTTAATATGGGAACTGAAGCAACTTTGAGGGACATCTCCTTATCCAGAATTGTAGTACAATCTCTATTTCACCTTTTAAAAACCGGATATCGCATGGAGCGACCTGAAAATTGTTCGGTTGCATTGTAAGTCTGTAACATAGTTATAACGAATTAATTGACCTCTGAATTTTAGATATAAAGTCATGAGAAGCTGTTGGAGTATAGATCCAGAAAAGCGCCCAGCATTTGCAGTTTATCGATAAAATTTGAAAAAATGTTAGAAGATGAAGTAGAATACTTGAATCTTACGAATAATGCTTTTAACAATCACTTGGATACTTTTGCGATAATCTTGAAGATGTGGAAGGTACGTATTTACATCTCAATTTATAAAGTATAAAGATTGATTTTAGTTGGAAATAGAAGATGGAGTCAATAAAGTCAAAAGCGGCACTGAGGCCTTAAATTATTTAAACAAAACGATAGATTACGAAAAATGTGGAAACGCAACAAAAATAGACACAAATATTACAGAACCTGCACAAGAATCGTTATTGCCTCGCCCCAGAACGCGAAATGCAAAATAGTATCGGTTACGAAACTCCAATTAAAATACAGAACAAAATTGAAAATTTGCCCACACCGGATAATGAATTTCCTCAATACGGTTACACCGATATGACAGCTTGTCAATCCAAATAATGTTAATTTTGTTCACTTCATCAAAAGCACGTGTAACGCAAAACTCTCAAGCTTCGCTTAAATTCAAGGATTACAACCAAAAACCTAAAAGAATTGGTAATTAACAACCTGCTTATTCAATTTGTGACTTAAAATTTTACTGATAAGACAGACGTGGAAAAGTTTTAAATAATTTGGATGCTCTGATATACCTTATTGTCACAAATGAATAATATAGACACAAAACAGTGTCGTATTTTGTATTCAAACACTTTTACTCACAACGCGTACATGTTTTGTTGTCTTCATTAACACTGCTATAAAATATTAAACTTCTGAGTGACAAGTGCAATGTTAAAGGCAAATGACACAGTTAAAATACAGGAGGTTTCAAATTTCCCCATTTTCATAATGCAAAACCGATTTGAGTAAAAATAGAGCAAACATTGTTTTTGACAGATTTTCAGAAAAATTCAACTGTAATACAATATCTTTACTGAGCAGGGCTCTAACCTTAAAATAATTAATTTGGGTTACCTGTATAGATGAAGGCTTCCAGAAAACAACTAATTTTATTCATTATGTCGTTAACTTTTTATCTGTATAACTGTACCCTAAGTACTACATTGGCAGTATTTTCCAAGTTTTCTCACACCATTTATTTTTTTTTTTCGTAAGTTGATTTTACAAAAGTATATTTAACTCTTTTGATAACGTCACGTATAGTTCAAACAAATAAGCGCAAATATTTAATCTATATATTTGCTTAGTGCATAGTCATTTGCAGAAAAAATGGCAAACAAAAAAAATAGTGAAGTGTCGCTCAGACGGGTATAGTTTAGTATGTATAATAAGTCTTTTACTTTTTTATATATATAAGATGTACTTGATAATGTAATGTATATTAGCAAAATTTACCGTTATATTTTATGTAATGCAATTAGGCCAATTTGTACAGGGTCTTGGAAAAAAGTTATATACTCTTGTATAACTGTCATGTAGTGAGATTGTTGAAGTAAAGACTGCTTTGTGTTTATTGTGAGATTATGTAAGCATTATTTATTATATTTACGTACAAATATATTTGAATGTCATTATTGTGATAAAAATAATAAATGTATTTTACTCATTTCATGTTTAACTTTACTTTAAACAATTAAAATGATCAAAACCAAAAACATTTTAAATGATAACTTGGAAATTATGGAGATTTTGTCGAATGCAGTTATTTGTATCACTAGCCAGAAATTGACTTGCCAACTTGAGCTAATTTAACAAGACATATTAGACATCTTTCCATTCAACTTATCCGATAAACCAAAAATTACAATTGCTTAAAATTTTGGTATTACAATAAATTTCCTTTTTTAATTTTTTTTTATTCTACCAACGCAACATTTTATCAATATAAAATAGGCAGTAACTCGTTCATGAAGAAGAAATTAGCACTTCACAAACAGGGTAAGTCAAACTGAAGTAGTTTGAGACACCATAAACAATTAATAAAAATATTAAAAGAAAACAATTAACATAGAAATTGTCGTTTAAACTAAAATTTTGTATGTGAACAACAACGTCTGTAGCTTGCAACTTGAATCTTAAGATAAATTATGCTCTTAAAATAAGAGTTAATATTATTAAACATGTACTTAAAATAATATATAAAAATGACACACAAATGTCGTATCAAGACATCAATTACCAGACGAACTACTAATTTTGCAACGAGAATATGGTTAAACACCATGGTGGTTACATGTACTACAAACCAGAACAATTTGAGTTAGAACAAATTAACAAACATCTCAAACACGGGAAGGTTAAAACTTTTACAAAATACATATTTGCTCTCAATTTTAAATTGTTAAAAACTTTCAATATTTAAGGCAGTAAACAAAAAGAACACCCAGTGGTTGAGTCACATATTCCACAACAATCAAATCAGAAAGCACAGAAGAAAGAAACCAGGCAAGGAACAAAACTATAACATTGTCGAAAAGGAATGAAACGAATGAAAAACTACGGCACTAATCAAAAAAAAGGAATTATTTAATAGTACTATATGCAAAGTGTGGATGAAGGTCCTAAAGTTTTCGCTAAAATTTTGAAAAATGTTAAACGTTTTGACATTAGTACTGTTACTTTAAGAGAATGTTAATTGTAGTCTAGACTGAATACCTAACTATTAAATATGATGAGTTACAAAATGACGAAATACCTAAAGGGTGGTTCTCATCTCTATAAAAACCTTTATCTTAAACTTCTTTGATGCACATTTGGAATGCTTTTAAACATAAATTAGGAGGCAGCAAATTTGTTTTATGTCCCACACAAATCAAACCATTCTATATTATACAATTAACAATAGTTGCAACAAATAATGTCTAACAAAAACTAGATAGTTTACTTTCTTTGTGTTTCTTTCCCTAAATTTATTTAAATAACTATCATTACAGGCGACAAATTCACAAACAGAAAGATGATATTGAAAACGGATTGGGTTTACCGGAATGGCGATTAGTTTTATGCTTTTTTGCCGCATGTACCCTAAATTTTCTTGTGTCAATTAAAGGGTAAAAAGTTTGGAAAAAGTCCTTATTTCTTAGCCTTGTTTCTGTATGTCGTGATGGGTGCGCTTTTTGATACATGCGGTGACGCTCGAGGTGCCGCAGAAGGAATTCTCGATTTTATTACTCCTCAGTGGGATAAACTAGCAACGCGTGACGTACTCCAAAAAAGTTTATTAGATGTTAACAATAATTCTGTATTTGTAGAGGTGGTACGCCGCCGTCACGCAATGTTTTTTTATTGAACGTCGGCTTAGGTAGTATCGTAATGCTACTCATCATAGCACAATAACTTCGAACCACAACATCAACAGAGGTAGCATGCAGAGTTGTATTATTATAGTCATCTTCATTTTTACAGGGCAACGTTTAGTGGTAGCAACCTTAGATACTTTTACGTCTCTTCTCGCTGGAATTACCACAATCTTTGGAATTTTAGATAAAATTTGGCGCATCAGCAATGTTCAAGTAGGGCAAGTCATTAAATCCTGGAGGAACTGATTTGATGCACTTTTGCTACAACGACTGAAGATTACGATAGTTGAGACCAGCCAAGACAAATGCCGGACTGGATGGCGGAAACACATTCAGTAGCGCCTAACTACAATCTACAGAAGTCTGTTTTTACGGCATAAAGTGACACCCGAAAGACGTAATGGCACAGAAGAGTATTGCTAACAGAATGAAGCTACAGCTTGGCTTAAGTAACACTGGCCAAAGAAAGCACTAATAAGTAGATGTCTGAGTGATTCTTCTAAACCACAAAAATTTTAATGATAATCAAATCGTCAACTACCCGCTGTACCACAATAGCGTTTAATCGATCACCCAATTATCCCTGTTCTGAGAATTGTTTAGGAGGGAGAAGACATGAAGTTAGAGACTGCATTCATAACCTTATCGGCTAAAATGAGAAAAAAGGCAAGCCAGGCGGCCGTCTAGGAGCGGCTTAACATGGGGAGGAGTGGCAAAGCGGAAAAAAAGCAAAAAGAAAAAATGTATAAAAATGATTTTTTAAGTTTTAACTTAATAAAACGGATTTGTGTTGCTTTAAAACTCAATTTTAATCATAATAAAACTTTATGAATACTAGCTTAATTTAAGTTTTACAGGTCAACTTACAGATTCATTCTGTATGAGAGTCGTAGTGACAGACGACACAGTGTCGGTTGTGCGTGTGCGCTGAGGAAGATGGAAGAAGCGCGGGTCGGTAGTGTGTTGTGTGCTGCGGTTGGAAAAGCGGGGAGGGCGCAGCCTTGTACTCTCTCATTAGCCGCGTGGTCTTGAATAAAAGTTTCATCCGCCGCTACGCTGAATCGGCGCTGTTGACATCCTGCTCAGCTCATAACAACAATGTATGATTTGGCGGTTTCTTGTTACACTGTGACTGTGCTGTGTAGTGTGTTCTCTATAGTTTCAATAATACTTTATCTAAGGTAGATTAATTAATTAGTAAACATAAATACTCTCCTTTTCCCATATTTAAAAGTTTGTTCTCATACAGTCTTTTGTGTCAGATGTGTCCTACAACCTACAATGTACGAAGTGGAAAAACTGTATACAACTTGATACAGGTAAGTGAAGTGAGTAATAAAAGAATTAGTTTAATTCCGTCTTCGTTCAATTTACAGGGAACATAATTTATTGACACATGCCGTTACAGTTAATTGTTGGCATTTTTCTTAGTTTATACTATTCATACGTGTCAATGTTACACGAGATGTCATAAGACACATTTCACTTATAATTTACTGATTTTGTATTATTATTATTATTGACTTAGGCTATATGTATTTAATGTATTATTCGTAGTTGTTACTTGTTTAGTCTATTAACCCTCCATCAAAAGCATTGGTTAAGAAAGATAGTTAAATTCACTTTCAATTTAAAAAGTAAATAAAGGAAATTACATTCAAATCGTGGCTTTGTAAGCCACCAAAAAATGAAAGACTTATAAACGTAATAGTTTAATTCTTGCCAGACCTCTGGCCTCCCAGTGTTTTTGTTTTAAATCAAAATGTTACTTGGTATTATTTTATTATACTAATCAGCTGTTACCGTACTGCCTACAGCATACGTTTTCTGTATAAGTAAGCTGATACACATTCTGTATTATGCTTGGTCAGATACTTGGTACTATATCAACTATCAAAATAAAGTTTAAAACAATATTTTGCAACTTTTGAGTTTCACTCCAAGAAATATATTTTGATAAATGTATTATATTTTTTAAATTTCTACATTAGTAGTAAGCTTCTACATATAATGTCTTAAATTTCAGGTAGATATGGTCGTTATAATGGATGAAAGAAAAAGACTATCTAGCTTCCAATACCGGAAAAGGAAAGCTGAGAGAGACAAGTTATTTCAGAACAAAAAGGTCATTTTTAAAGTATTTACCACGAACAAATCAAACAACAACCTGGATCAAGGAAGCTTGACCGGAACCCTCATCGAAAGCAGATTATCTACTTGAAAATAGTAGTAAAATTATGATGTTGAGCAGAGACGTCAGTGAAATTCGAACAGAAAGATTAATGATGAAAGTGTAGGTACTGAAGAAAGAGTTTAATGTGTGTACGCTAGAAAATCAAGACAATTTAGAATCCAGAATCAGCTCTTGATTTTAATGACCCAGCTACTTGGCCTGATAGGTGCGACGACACTCTTCGGGTATCTCTTGTTCAACTTATGGTTCTCATCAGGGAAGGATATTAATTTTGATGAATCTGTCTGTTGTACGTAATTTCATCTCAAAATATAATGATTTGGTTTCTGGTTTCGTTGTAAACTGTTAAATAAATCAACTTCCACCGCCAAGTTTATGTTTAAAAGGAATCAATGATTGGAAAAATATAGCTACAATTTTGAGAGTAATCATGAAAGACGACAGTCACATAACGTGCTTAAATAAATGGAATAAACTTGAGCTAAAAATAAACCAAAACTATAGATTATGCAAATTAAGGTCCTGATGAAAACAAGAAAATATTGGAAAAGTGTCTAAGAAAAGAATAAGTGCGAGTTTGAACAAATCTAACCACTTCGAGAAAAATATGAAACTCTTCACAGCCGATAATGAAACTTGAAATTTCTGAAATACTTGACATGAACATCTTTGCAAAATTCAAGAAGATGAGACAAAAGGTACGTGCCGAGCAAAGATGTTCAGAATGAAATGAGTAAAAACTGTTAGTAAACTCCGTGCAGGCTAAAATTATTTTTCTAGTCCATGCTGCAAAAGTATTACTCTATAATTCTTGATTGCACTCAGACGTCAGCCATACAGAACAAATGAAGTGGTTATTGTAGCTATGCAGAAGCTTCTATTGAAATTCGAGCGAGTACTTTTAGGTTTCATACCCTTGACAACTGGTGCTAGTTTAACTGAAGCAATTGTTGAAAGGTTGAAAGAACTCAACCTTTGCATCGACAATATACGCGGTCAACGCTGAGTAACGAAGTAATATGAAGGCAAACACTCTAGAGTACAAAAGAAATTAAAGAGATTACTTCCGAGAGCGTTTTATGTGCCTTGTAGCTCATTCATTGAATCTTGCTGTTAATGATGAAGCGCATTGTTTGCTTGAAGGCGACGAAGTTCTTTCAAAGAAATTTATGTTTATTTCTCTGCTTTAACACATCGTTGGAATATTCTAAAAACACATGCTTAACTAACTGACGCTTAAGACTTTTAATGAAACCAGATGGGAAAGCCAGATAGATGCTCTTGTACCTCTTTGATATCACTGGGTGATGTTTATAACGTTTTAATGGACATTTATGAAGATACCTTAAAAATTGTGCCCCAAATTTGATAGTGGCTTTACGGTTTTGCTGACTTTGCTGTGTTTGTTGCTAGTGGTGGCGTAGTTTTCAAAAATTAAAACCAATTAAAACTTATATTCGATCTACCATGACGCAAGAAGGCTTCAAAAAGAACTGGCCACTCTATCAATTGGGCAGACTTGGCGAAAAAACATTGACTAGTGACTTCTTTCAAAAATTAATTAAGAAAAATTAATTATGAAGTAGTACTACTAGCCACAGGTTAAGGTACCTCGTTAAGTATTACTGGAATCTAAGTATTTGTGAGAATATCTTTAAAATGAAAGTGCACAACCATTTTTAATGTTTCAAAAAATTTGACCATTTATCGGTTCAATAATTATTTATCACGTGGCTGAAACTGCTTTTGTCAGTTTCTGGCCTAGTGTTCTCACTAAATAACTATCTTTTTCAGAAAAAATAAACCTAAAAGCTGTAAACATCGACAAACTTTAACCTGTTAACAATAATTGCTATGATAATTGGTACGATTGATACTCAAGCTATTAATTTTAGAATTTTTTTAATAAAGTTGCTAATGTTTACAGTGTGAATGGTTTTGCTGTAACAGCCAACCCAGTTCTTTTGTGACGGGGTGACGTGGTTCAACTAACTCTTAGAACCGGGATAAGTCATAAGCACATTTCTATTATGTTTCTAAAGAATTTGTAGGTTAAACTTTAAAACTGAATTGGCCTATACATTAAATGGTTACAAGATAATTTTCATTTTTGAATATTTCTGAATAACTTGGATTCCCGTAGATCCGCAAAATTGTTAAACTAGCAAATTTTAAAATATCTCAAAAACTATTAGAGTTAGGAGTTATAGTAAGCTTAATACTGCCTGAAAGATAATTAATTTCAGTTTTTCAACAGGCTACACAATTCCATTTAAGTTAAGCACGTTATTTTTAGTTTTAAGTGGTTAGTGTTATGCCGGTTCTATAAAAACACCCTGTGATTATACCAAAAAATAAATATTGCAAAAAAAAGATGTGGAAACTTTTGGTAAAGTGGTGAAAATCAAGCTGTTTGTTCTTATTTATTTTAGAAGTCTATTTATTGTTTTTAGAGGGTCTGCAGATCATGTAAAATCGATTTATTTGAAAGTAAGTAAGTATAGGAACATGTTGTTAATACACATACATTATTTTTAATGTCTACAATTTAAAAATCAAAAAATGCAGCGTGTTCCATTTAAAATAACCCAGTTTGATGTGGCACGTGTTTCTAGGAGCACTCTGTACAATCCAAAATATTTTTAAAATGTGGTGTCAAATAATCTCATTATACAGGGTTATTCACGGTATACGACACGGAATATTACAGCCAAACTATTTAATAAAATTGAAAAAATATATCTGGGATTGATAGAGACCTATAGGAGGAATATTTTAAAATTGCTTTTGAAATATACAGGTGTCCCAGAAACCACACATGTAATATCTTTTTTCTTATGGAATGCACTTGTATATTAATACATTTTTAGTTTCTACGTTTAAAATAAGAATGGATTTTATAGAGGTTTGCCTAACTTAAACCTAAAAGTTTTGAATCTTTTAATATTTTATGAAAAGTCGTCACAGTTTTACCGATTTGCATAACTTTCCAACAACTAATACTTTTTATAGTGTCCTATAGCTAAATGTTCAGGTTGTCATGAAAAATGCCAATTTTCATAATGAAGACTGATTTGTAACAATTTTAATATTTATCAAGTAAGCTATACAACTTTCACGAATTGAATATTATATATTTGTAAGAAGGAAAGATTTGCATTGTGTACATTTTATGAAATTAAATTTGAGAAGAAAATAAATATGTATAGAGTTTACAAGAATTTAATAAACATACAAAATTTACTTCACAGTAATATCTCTTCTAACGAATTATCTGCTCCACGGATCCAATTTCTAAGCTGTTTAATATATTTGTACTGTAAACTCACAAGCATTTGCTTAAAATCAGCGCCTATTTTTCATGTCTGTCTCTCGAAATTAAACGGATACTTCCAGACGTCGTAGAGACTTAAAAATTTGGTATGCCGATGGGTCTTGCCCTCAAACCAACGGAAAAAATCCGAAAACAAAGCAATTTTTTTATATGCCAGAGGCGGGGCCAAAGGGGTTTTCGTCCGCCATAGGTTAACGACCTTCAAGAGGTAATGGGATCAACATGCATGCGCGAGTCTAGCATTATTAAACTCAGGCATTAAATTGCCGTCCGTCAACGGGTTTCTTACAAATACATAATATTCACCTGTCAAGTTGCATATTACTTGATAATATTAGAGTATTTCAAAATACGGTCTTCATTATGAAAATTTGCATTTTTCGCGTAACCTGAACTTTCAGCTATAAAAACATTATAGTATTGTTTGATAGGTAATTACATTTTACATTTGTTGTTGATATAAAATACAGGGTGTTTCTTTAATTAAGCAGTTATTGCGGTTCAAAACATCATTATTTAATCTTATTTTGAACACATCATGTATATGATAATGGATTTTTGCAGTTCTACATAAAATCTGATCAATTGATAGACTTCAGTGCAAATTTAGTTTTAATTTTTTATTAAATAGTTTGGCTCTAATCTTTAAGTATTATTATACAATGACCAACCTGTATACATGTTTAAGATTTCTTACAATATTTGTTGTTTAATCCTAGAATAATTTGTTGGTAGTGCCCCACCTGTATTATTTTCGACGACAACCGTTTCGCCCATCTGTTTGCCTTATGCGATTTATACCAACTACGATTTTCATTATACGGTTTTATTGTCAAACAAGAACTGCATTGTCGGTTTCATAATAGTATATTGAGAACTATAGTTTCAGAAAACGCATTTTATAACACGAGTACAGTTTCAAAAGAAAGTGCGAGTTGCAAAATGCTTTCTGAAACGAGTTGGCCCTTCTATTTTGGGTTTTTCAGATTGATTTTAAATAAAATTTAGCGATTTTTAAATTTAGGAAATTTTGAGAGTATAATTGCTAGGGTGGCAATATTTTCATTAAACTTTGGTTTTAAATTCTAGTTTAAGTTTAATTAGTACATTTATATTCGTTTAATTAAAAAGAAATGAGTGATAATAAATAAATAGATACATAAATCTACTGAACATTAATTACGATTTAAATTAACGCGCGCCAAACAGCTTTGACGTTTAATATCAAATCAGTATTACTACCGGTCGGAATAAAAATTGTTCTATTTCTATAAAAAGAACTCAATATTCTATAAAAAGAACTCATACGTTTTTCTTAAATGTTAAAATTGGTTGTAGGTAATCTGATTCTTCATTAGAAACGGTTGTCAGCACGCAAATGACTGTATTTTATACGATTTGTATTGTTAATTAATTGTATTATTTAATCCTTGCCTAGCATTTACAAACTTTTTTGTTACTTTTTGTTATGCGATTGGGTGCAAATATGTCTAAATTTATTGGATCAAAACAGTGTATCCATACGTAAATCGAGTAGCAAGAAGAATGCAGTTACTTAGAAAGTGCTAAGTCGAATTCTTACTTGGGTTTTTAATTTCAACTAGAACAATCATGGAGAAACAACCACTACGACTTGTCAAACATCACCAACCCCCTCTACTAGTAATTCAATTTTTTTTTAATGATTTATGTGAAAACAAATTCTGAAACAAATACTGGTTTTAAATTGGAAAAATTAAAAATTATGCCAGAAGATACTATTTCTTCAAAGCGCTGAATAAATTTGAGCATTTTAACTTATAAAATGTGGGGTAATAAAGCACTTAGAGATAACAGAAGAGAAAAAAAATAGTTTTTAAGTACATTTACAATTAATTGTGTTGTTTGGAGACAGAAGTTATTCATAGTCAGACCAAAGATTTGCCTATGAATATAAATATAATGGTGTCCTCGGCACAATATCATACAACAGCTGAGCTTACAATCAGATCCAAAACTCTTTCGGTTACTGTAATATACCCACAATGAGTAACAAAATGTAACAAAAAAATTCAGGACGACTTATTAGAAGTAATACACGACGTTTTTAGGAAATCATAGAAACAAGCAGGATTTAAAGAAAAAAAATAGCCATAGAAAAGGACATATAAATTCTGATGGGATTCTATATCATTGTTATCGCAGATGGTGCGTGAAGCAAATAGATCATATTGAGTCATTTACGATGCAAACTCAGGGGTGGTAAGTAAATACTTATTAATTTGAAATTCTTTATTAAAAAATTTTACCGTAATTTATACGCTTTTTCTACATTTAAAGGTGTATTATCAGGGCAGAAACTAGAAAAATTTTATGTGAATTTAAATAAATATTGTTATATGTGCCCGTGCTAAAAAACAGATAGTGTTGAACTACTGTCTCATACATGGTAAAAAATTGGAGTAAACCCTTCTACTTGTACGGAATCCGATATTATGGGTTGAGGGTTTCTTAGCATCCAGATGGATGCACTTAAATATGGATTTCTTGCAGGAGACGGAGACAGTAGCGTTACAAAATTATCAAATCAGACTTGCGGAACAAGATGAATACAAAAAAATTGAATGCCCGGAATTATTTATTAAATATTTCTGTGCAAAACTCAGAGACTTATGCTAGTGTTAGTTCAAAGATTAAAGAAGGTTCCATATAAATTTTTAAATAATTGTGCCATTAAGTATATTTTGGAAAGTAACAATTTAAGTCATGTTTAAAAAATAACTGTCTTGAATTAAGACATTTCAAACTGCCCATTTCATGTGTTGGACAACATAATCATTGCCGAGAGTATTTTGCAAATCGAATACTATTTCAGGAAATTAATAAAGTGCCTGAACGACAGAATTTGGCCTTTTTGACGGCATCATAGCTGCTCATCAAGGTTGGTCAATAACGTAAAAAACCTTATTTAAATATGGATGAACTGCAGCTAAATTTTACAACTCTATTGTGGCAAAATCTGTTGGGGTAAAAGTTAATTTGATGGCAGAAATTCCACTTGAGAACGCAAGGAGACTAAAAGACCTAACCATCAGACCGTCAAGCAAAAAAATTAATTGAAGTTAAGAAGAAAATAATGCAAGTGGATAAAAATGAAAAAATTATGATAAGAGATAGATATATAAGGTTGTTTAAAAAGAAAGAAAAATTGCTGGGATGAAAGAAAATGGTATAAGTTGAAAGTATTTGATTAATCACAAATCTGTTCTGTTACAAAAGTATGAAGATCTACAAAAACACCGTCATCAAAAACTAAATTATCAGTAAGTCGCACAACAACATGTTTCAAACCAGCGAAAATAATTTCTGTTCAATATTAAGTTATAATGTGGCCGGTATAAAAAATAAGTTGGATAATGTAGGTTTTTAATTTCGTACATAATTTTGACGTATTCTTTTTATTAGAGACTCATCTTGAAGAAAAAAGACAATATTAATTTAGAACATTTTTGTTGATTTTAAATTAAAATGGTTACTCACGAAATAATAAATTCAGTGAAGCTATGGAGTGTAATATATGGAATTAAATCAAACTTGTAAATTGCAAATAAATTTGATTTATTTGTGAAATTTGTTATTATGGGGAGATATAAATGTAGAATTGGTGAGTCATAAATTATTCCCGGTAGAGGTGCTTGATGCAAATTTTAAATTTATCTAAATAGAAAATCTAAAGATAAAATTGTAAATAGTAAAAGAAAAAAACATTTTTAAGAGACCCGTGATAGTCAAGAATTTAATTATTTTAAAAACGGAAGGACGTTTAGCGATTCACAAGGGAGTATACTTTCTTAAGGAGGCCCTGGGTGTTCTATCGTCAGTGTCATTCGTGCGGTATCTCTTAATGTTGTAATTTGTAGAAAGATTTGTGCTGAAATCAAAATTTTCTCCAAGACCATATTCGGGTTATAAAAGAATTTGATACCCCTTAAGCCAAAATTAATATAGACACCAATAGGTAGCACTAAATTTTAAATAAAATTAGAAAATTTCACAAACTATATGGTCTAAAAATATACAAGAGTTAATTAATTATTTTTAAGATATAAAAAGCTCAGCGAATGTAAAGCAACCAGAAGTTACTAAAACCATTTGTAAGAAAATAAATTAAATAAAAAGTGGTTTGACATGAATTGTAAAGTTTACAGGTAATCTTTGCTCTTTTAAAATTATTTAAAATTATTAAAGATATGTATATGATAGTTAATAAGGGAATACATAAACTCATATGTTTTTAACAAAAGAAGAATACTATACGAAGATCAATACAAAATTTAATGAAATTAGTATGATAGTAAAGACTTTTGGCAAATAGTTAAAAAAGTTAGGTCTTCCGGGTTTTACAGGTAGAGCAAAAATATAGATACGAGCAATTGGTTCGCACTTTGAACTACTGAATCCACCTCTTAATGTCAGTCAAATCAATTATGTAGCGCCTTTAATCATTAAACCCTCAATTAGATAGCCCCTTTCACTATCAATGAACAAAATATGTAATTAAAAATGCAAAAACGGCAAAGCGCATAAAGTCTCGATAGAGTTTCATACGAGTTCTTTAGAAGCCAGTCGTCAAAATTTTTTTAGAAAAATTACTAGAAGTTTTTCAATTTTACTTATGAAGCAGCTTGAATGTTCCTGCGAGTTTGGAAATTTAATTATTTTTTCCTTTATGCAAAAAAGGAGACAAAGTTGTCAGCAGTACAGAGGAATTGCCTTTCTGACCTCCATTGCTAAGATATTTACAGGTTGATTACAAAAAAGATTAAATGAGTGGGTAACTAATAATAACATACTAAGTGTAGATATCATTCAGTTAGGGACAGGACCTCCTATGATAATGTTTTTAATTTAATGAATATTATAAAAATTAAAACATCAATAAAAGGCAGCAAGAGATTTATTGTTATTTTATTGATTTTAAAATTTAGCGTTTAATTAATTAGACAAGAAGTAGAGCCTCATTATAAACTATATTCTCACAGAGGGTCTTCTAAATTTATAACATCATGAGGCTTATGCCAAAATACAAAATTCTGTGTATGGACACCAGAAGGTCTCACTAACTTTTGCCACTACAATAAGTCTAAAACAAGCCTCTATTATTTTCACTCTTCATTGAGCGATATCAAAGTGAATATATTGAGGGAGGCATACAGTAGCTAGATTACAGTCGTAGATGCTTGATGTATACTTAATGATATTGTTGTTATAGCAGATCACTCTCTAATACTTTAGGAAATAGATAATAGATTTAGTAACTACTCTAAAACTTGGAACCTAACTATTAATAAACAAATCTCAAATAATCGTTTTTAGAAACGGAAGTGGGTCAGCAAAGTATGAACAATAGCGGTTGAATGACGAGCCAATATCTATTGTCAATGAATACAAATACTTGAGTGTCATTTTGACTTCTAAAATTGTCTTGGAATAAACATTTTCAGAAAGACTGTGTCTCTTTAAGTATAGTATTAATTCTACGTATAATAATTTGTTTAAGAATAACAAAATATCTATTTCGTCAAAATTTGTTGTCTTCAATGTTGTTTGTCGGCTTCATTATTTGCTATGCCGCTCAAGTGTGGGGTTTCATGCGTGTTGATAAAGTAGAAATCTATATAATCTCGGTGAGAGTACAGAAGTATGGCAAGATAAATCACTTTCTTATGGCAATTTCGTTTCGTTGTTGCCGGTTGTATGAAACGGGCGATAATATAAGCCACGGAAATAAAGCTCAATGAAACAACCATTTAATACTTAGCATAATTTTAAACATTCATTTGTAGTTTAGATAGGGCAAAATAATCCTTTTATGACCTGACTTATTATTCGATGATTATTGTTGAGTAATTACGATTGTCAATAAATACTTCCCAACAAAGACAATTAAAAATAATCTTTGTTAATGACCTGTCTCATTGAATGGTTTTATTTTATACACCGATTAGTTGCAATTCGTTTAACAAAAAAAATGTAGTTACGGCTTTTTGCTTACAGGAGAATTGTGCATAAGAAAATAAATCCGTGATCATTGTTTTAAATCTGTTTATTCTTTGTTCATGAAGCGTGTTTATATATTCAGTAATTATTTGTATGTTGTGTTCGATCTCATATTTGTTATTGCTTTTTTGATTACATTCGAAAATGGAAAGAATTGTTAAAAGCACAAACCTGGCCAAACTTTGCAAGAGTTTCGGAAAAGCAATTATTAATGAATCATATTATCTATCAAATTTAAAAATGAAACGACGATTAGCACCATCTACCAGCCAAAAAGTATCGAAAATGAGTGGCGTGAGCCAGACCCTTTTACACTGTGCGACAAAGGTATACTTCACCAGACAGCTTACTTCGCCAAAGAGGCCCAAAATGGGCAAAATTGTTATCCCGTAAAAATAGGTATGACGAAACATTCAAGGTGGAATTTGCAGAACAGTGCACCAGTTTTTGGGAAAATATACCTAAGCTGAATTCTGTGTTACTTGCAGTAAACGGTAACGAAAATTTGCCTAATTTTCTCGCGCAACACTACATCGGATACTATACTTGAGTTGGATTTTAGGTTTAGAAAATTATGGTAGAAAATCAGTTTTAATTGAAAAACCAGGAAATAATCACTTGGTCACCGATATTTACGCGAAATACGTAATTATCGTAGGAATGGATACACTATCGTGTATTTAGATAAATCTTGGATAACATTGGACATAGTGTATCGAAAGAATGGGTTGACAATTCAATTAAATAGCATCGAAGAAATGCATTTATTCGCGGATTAACCACAGGTTTAAAAGCTCGTGGACCACGATTTGTTCTGTTACGTGCAGGATGCAATAATGGGTTTATTAATTGGGCAGAGCTGACTTTTTGGCTAAAAAATACCCAAGATTATCACGATGAGATGGACGGATCCACTTTCAAAAACCGGTTTGAAAAATCAGTTAATGCCGAATTTACCGGAAATCTGTGGTGGTTATGGATAACGCGCCTTAAAGAGTTGGAACAAATTCGAATAACAGTTCAAATAAAGCCGAAATTCACGAATGGCTTCGGTCTAAGGTATTATATTTTGAAGAAGACTATTTAAAAAAGGAATTGTTGCAAGTAGTCAAAACGCTCAAAAAATACGATCGTTACAAAATGAAAAAATTGCGAAGGCATAACGTCAAAGTTTTAAGACTCCCTCCCTACCACTGCGAACTGAACCCTATAGAATTAGTGTGGAGTGAAGTAAAAAGGTATTTAATATTTCTTGAATACTTGTGATATTTTTTGTTATAGATCATTTATTGATTTGTTATTTTTATCATTTAAGATATGTATCCGGATATAACACCAATTTCAAAGAGAATGAAGTTCAAAATTTAATTAGGAATTCATATTTGAGAGTTACCAGAAAAGTGGAACAACTACGTGAATCACGTAGTAACAGTAAACAGAAAATGTGGGAAGTAAATAATTTGATGGACGATATCGGCCAATTATTATAAATCTAAATAATTCAGATAGTGACAGCGACATTACTGACGAGTAATATTATTTATTTACATTAATATTATTATTATTATTTCTATTATCTTTATTATTATTATCCCAGTTAAATATGATTCAATCTTATTTTATTTACATATTTTTTTGTTATAATTCATTATTATACACAAAATATAAAAAATCAGTGAAATATCAAATAATAATAATCTCGTTTTTTGCCTAACAACCGTCTATCTGTCCTAATTTAAACTTGATTCTACTTATTTTTTATACAATTTCTTGTCTACCTATTTGCTCTGTTTACTAATATTTATTTTTCATTACAATTTTTTGTAATCCAACTATTTTGTCGTTTGCAATACCTTCTTCCTATTGCTTACTTTCTTACTATCGCTTACGTTTCCTATTAGCCATTATTTTGCTACAAAACACATTTGCGGAGATGTGGCATCGCCGCCGCTATTTACCATAAGCCCTGTACTGTACTTTCACCCCTGCGACGGAGTATATATTTACTTTATTAAAAATTATTTTCTCTTCCTCAAAATACGCCGCATTATGTCATATATTTACAGACAAATACGTTTCCTATATTTTGTTTACTTTAAAACTTTATATTGCATACATTCAAAAAGTATTATTATTACCCAGATATAGACTGACTAACATTTTGAGTAAAGAAGTCATAAAAAGAAAAATATTTTGGTTTGCCGAATTCAGGTCTATGTGCCGGAGGTATAACTGGAAAAACAGTAATTACACAATTAATGAAGGAAGAAAAATAATGCTTTGAAGAGTTAATGGAAAACATTAAAAACGAATCATCAGTTATATAAAGATTTAAAGCATGATTTAGGTGCCCATAGTTATATTTCTGATGTTGGGCCTGAATCTTATCAAATAAATTGTTAAAATTAGGGGACAGCTTCTCAGTCTTAGTGTAGTATTAGTCGGGCAGTTTAAGTGCATTATTGTATGATGTGCAATACCAGAGATGTGTAGAAGATATGTACCATTATATAGGTGTTTGTTTTTCCTTTAAAAATTTAGAAAAAATGGCTGGACAAAACAGTATTGAATAAAGAGAAATATATATTCTTTACACATGAACGGCCAAGACTGGCATGCCTTATATAATTATCATATTAGAGCGTGGAAGTATAGATATTTCCTTACTTCAGAATTTAATAATTAAAGTAATACTTTGTAACGGTCACTGTGAGTTAGGCAACACACACAATACACAGAGTCGAGTGTAAACGCGACATTTCTCCGTGTTCGCTCCTTAACGAGGGTACGGGGATTTAATTCCCAGAATTCAACTTCCGCGTTGTCCTAATTGGCAATACATTTTCGGCTGATCTTCAATTTCCGCCTTGTAACAACGCTACTATCACGTCGTGTTACGTGAAATTCAAATTTGCCTTCATCTGAGTGCTTAATCGTAATTCCGTCAAATTTTCTAGTGGTATGTATAGGACCCTGCAAACTTTCAATGTATAGCGGTATATTTTTAGTGCTGGGAAAGGAGTTGAGTTACTCGATTTTTCTGAAGTTTATCTTAGGACGGATGCGTGTACTAATTTCTTCTAATGGTCGCTCGATTGCACTCAGGTACGACAAATATTCTTCATGGCTTCTTCAGCATTACACCGTGCATAATTTTCCAGATAAGGCGAGTTACTCCGGGATCAGAGTTACTCCAGGATTAGAAGTTACTCCGGGATTAAAATGCCTCGGCTTTAAAGGTTCTTTTGGCCTAAATAAAACTCAATGTACCTGGCTGATTAAATTCATCGTGGGATCTATTTCTACCTTTTATTGTCTTGTCGCTGCGTGTAATACGCATGCTAGGGTTTGCTGTTAAGAATTACTGAAGTACGGGACATCCTACCGAAATTAGGGGTCGCACGCAGCTGGAACCGACACCACATATCTGTATCTTCTCTCTGTGTGTGTCCACTTACATCGTAAAACCTCTATCTACAACATAAGGTCAGATTTTTCTAAGTATCACTTCTGCGCTGAAAACAAACCATCTCCGGGACGTCACACTGCTACCGAAAACGTCTCCAAGCGTAACACCTAAATAAGTACAACTTGTCTTGGCACCTTAAGTGCAGTTAAATCTTTGGAACTCCAGAAACGTAATTTGTTCACGTATTTATATTTTTTTGTTAATTCCTACAATATAATTAATTAACTTGTTGTGGCGCATATACTTGCCCAATCTGTAAACGATATGATGTATTGCCGTAAAGGCGCGAACTTGCTTCATTTACCCCATTGCTTGGCGAGTTTTAGAGTAGAAGGGTAAGACCACGAAGAGCGCTAGTTCGGGGAAACACCTAAATCTCCGATACTTTTTAACGCTAAATATTGCAACTGCAGACACTAAATACACACTTGCGTATTGTGCGGGTGTGGTCACGTCGCCATCTTGTCTAGATTAAATAATGCCAGTGGCGTACCAGCATAAATTATTAACTTGCTATTAATCTTATATTTTTTTCCTTCTTTTGTGTACGACTATATATGGGATACGAACGAATACGCTTCGTAGAATTAACTTACCCGTTGTAAGTGGATATGATATTTAAGCCAGTGCTCTGTTCCTTCTTCTTTATGGTGTGTTATTAAGCCATAACGTTTTTGTAGGTTACTTGTGTCTCTCTCTCTCTTTATTGTATTTATTGCTCCTTTAATTTGTTACGGTTGATTGTTGCGTCTGTTTCTTTGGTTTCGGAAGCAGAGTTTGTATCCACGCATTAGGACTATGGCGCCCTCAGTTAAATCAAGACAGTTCTGAAGAAGCGGTGGATCCTTTTTTTCTCACCCACGCCCTACTCTTCGGCTGCCGGCAAAACTTACTTTTCTTCAATTAACGTGCTTTTCCTAGGGTACCTTTTGGGGTAATTCAGGGTGGTAATGACTTTAATTTGGGTTGGGGTTTCATTGGTTTTTAGGGCTCCTGTCCTGGACGCTTGTCCAAACTTCAAACTTTACTATAATAATATTTTCTGTTGACTGGGTTTAGTAAGGTTGGTTGAGATACTGTTGGATGACCCACGTTTTCTTTACCTTGCTTCTCGGAAATCGCTAATTGCGAGTTTTGTGGAGCGTTCAATCTATTGGTGTTATCCTTTTCTTTTCTTGGTCGTTTGCTTGACTTTGTTGCTGGACGGATACAGCAAACGCTTCATGCGAGTTTTGAACAGATTCATCAGATCAGCTACTCTTAATTCAACAAACCGTCTATCTCTTAGGGGTTGGGTTTCATTAGGTTTTATATGTGTGGTGGGTATCTTTGGTTATATGTCGCTCATGTTGGAATTCCTTTTTTTTTGCTGAGCTTACCTACGGATGTTGATTTTCTGGATTATGTACGGTGCAGCCCGGATTATGTATTTATCTGCGCGGGCTTGAAGTTTTATTATTGGGGGAATTTGCTTAACGGTCACTGTGAGTTAGGCAACACACAATACACGAGTCGAGGTGTAAACGCGACATTTCCTGTGTTCGCTCCTTAACCGCGAAAATTTTTGGGGTTAATTCCCAGAATTCAACTTCCGCGTTGTCCTAATTGGCCAATACATTTCGGCTGATCTTCAATTTCCCGCCTTGTAACAACTACTATCACGTCGTGTTACATGAAATTCAAATTTGCCTTCATCTGAGTGCTTAATCGTAATTCCGTCAAATTTTCTAGTGGTATGTATAGAGCCCTGCAAACTTTCAATGTATAGCGGTATATTTTTAGCTGGGGAAAGGATTGATTACTCGATTTTCTGAAGTTTGTCTTAGGACGGATGCGTGTACTAATTTCTTCTAATGGTCGCTCGGTGCACTCAGGTACGACAAATGTTCTTCATGGCTTCTTCAACGTTACACCGTGCATAATTTTCAAAGATAAGGCGAGTTACTCCGGGATCAGAGTTACTCCGGGATTAGGATTACTTTCCGGGATTAAATTACTCGGCTTTAAAGGTTCTTTTTGCCTAAACAAAACCAATTACCTGGCTGATTAAATTCATCGTGGGATCTCTTTCTACCTTTTATTGTCTTGTCACTGCGTGTGTCGCATACTTGGAGTTTGCTGTTAAGATTGCTGAAGTACGGGACATCCTACCGAAATTAGGGTCGCCGCAGCTGGAACCATTTACCACATATCTGTATCTTCTCCTGGTATTGTGTCAACATCGTAAGCCTCTATCTACAACATAAAAGGTCAGATTTTTCTAATTATACTTCTGCGCTGAAAACAAACCATCTCCGGGACGTCACACTGCTGCAAAAAACGTCTCAAAGCGCGCTTACCCTAAATAAGTACAACTTGTCTTGGCACCTTAAGTGCAGTTAAAATCTTTGGAACTCCGAAACGTATTATTTGTTCACGTATTTATATTTTTTTGATTAGAAATTCCACTACAATATAATTAATTAACTTGTTGTGGCGCATATACCCCTGCCCAATCTGTAAACGAAATGTGTGTACCGTAAAGGCGCGAACTTTGCTTCATTTACCCACCCTTGCTTGGGGATTTTAGAGTATAAAGGGGTAAGACCCACGGAAGGCGCTCTTTTTTGGGAAACACCTAAATCTCAAATACTTTTACGCTAAATGTTTGCAACTGCGAACACTAAATACACACCTTCGTATTGTGCGGGTGTGGTTAACGTCGCCATCTTGTTCCTAGATTAAGAAATAACGCCAGTGGCATTACCCCATAAATTATTTAACTTGCTATTAATCTTATATATTTTTCCTTCTTTTGTGTACGACTATATATATGGGTACGAACGAATACGCTTCCGTAGAATTAACTTACGTTGTAAGTGGATATATTTAAATTGTACTCTGTTCCTTCTTCTTTTTATGGTGTGTTATTAAATATAACTGTTTTGTGAGTTACTTGTGTCTCTCTCTCTCTTTATTGTTATTTACATTTTGCTCCCTTTAATTTGTTACGGTTGATTGTTGCATCCTGTTTCTTTGAGTTCCCGGAAGCAGGTTTGTATCCACGCATTAGGACTATGGCGCCCTCGAAGTTAAATCAAGACAGTTCTGAAAAGCGGTGGATACTTTTTCTCACCCACGCCCTACTCTTCGGCTGCCGGCAAAACTTACTTTTCTTCAATTAACCGTAGCAACTTACAAATTAAATTAATGTTTCGTTTAATTAGTAATTTCATTTTTATTTATTTTTATTTTATTAAAATTATTATATTCTAATTTACAATAATTTGGTTCTGCAATAACCACTCTGCAGATGGACTTATGTCTATGCATAGTGAATTGAATTAATATATGTAATTGTAAATATATTTATTTTTTTATTGAAATAAACACATTATTATTATTTATATTATTAGTGGCAGAAATTCCTACAACTTATGATATGAAGCGGCAGCTACGCTTACAATTGTAGAACTGGCAAAATGGCAAGACTAATTCATCATAAAGTTGTTGGATCAACACCTCCGTCATATGTAAAAAAAATTATATCTATAAACAAAAACATGAGTGGGTTCAAAGTAGAAAAGAAACTATTTTCGATATACAAGTCTAAAAAACCTTACAATTGTTCCCCCTGATGAAGATTATGTACAAGTAGAAAACTTGATATCTTTCGAAGAATTTGAACACCAAAAACACAAATTCTTAACAAAACCATAGAAAATATCACAGGTAATAGCTGAAAGTGGTTGTTTAAATGTCACGTTATTTTGGAGAAGATCATTATAAAGGTGCTGCTTCTAATTTTAGAAACGTGTACAATATGAAGACAACGACCCACGGAGGATCATTTGTAAATTTCTTTGCACTACTTTTAAGAGCGGGACTACGAAATGGGGAAATGAGCATAACATCCCACTAGTATATCGCTGTTTTAAGATTCGCTGTCCGACCCAAAGGATTGTTTCAGATTACTTTGTATTACGGTGATGAGAAATTTCCTTTTGGGAGCAACACACAATCAGTTTAATTGGTGAATAGAGATTGAATGAAATTAAGTGTCCGTATGGCGCCTCAAATTTGCCACCCAATGTTGCAATTGACAAAAGTTATTACGTTTGCTACGATTTCAGATACAAGGACAGCTAAATATCACCAAACGAAATTATTGCATTTTTATCATTTGGACTCCTTTAGATTTAAATTTGAAAAAGAAAAATTAAACGAGACCTTGATTTTTTTATAGGAATCAAATGTTACCTAAATTAAGATAGTTTTACGAAAATTGTATTTTCCTGAACTTATTTGTCTTAGGTTTCCATCTAAGCAATAAGAGACCTTAGAAAGAAGTGTGGCAAATTAAATCCTAATAATTTTTGTATTCAGCAAAAATAATTTTAAAATATTTTGGCATTTAGTGTCGTTTATGTTATATTCATCTAAATGATACCTATTATTTTAGTTATACATGTAGTTTACTTCAATTTTATATTCTTTTTATTAAAAATGGAAACTATTTCTTAAACTTCTTTATAAAATTAATTCATTTTTAAATTAATTTGTTTGCATTTAGAGTAGTAAAAATTTATAAAATCACAGTAACACCAAAGTATCCACAAAATCAAAACTTACTTTAAGATTGTCATTCCGATAAAAATGATTACAAATTAAATATTTTTAAATTTGTTTGCGTTTGATTTTGTTTGATACAAAAATATTAGCCTAATAAAATTAGTTTCATTTTCAAGTAAGTTCAAGTTAAAGATTGTAAGTTAAAATTGCCGTAAATAAAGCATTAACTATTTTATCACAAGAATGACTCATGAATGATATCCATACTGTTTATTTGTTATTGTTGTTCTTGTAATGATCGGTTTCGTGGAAAAGCTCACTAGAAATACGCTTTCTCACATTTTAATTACTTTACTAAAGTGCAGTAAATAGAGACATATTTTTTGACAAAAATAATAGTAGGATGCCATCTACACCATGTAATTGTAAATAGTATAAAAATTACCTTGTATTAATGTTTTATACCAAAAATTAATTGTCATTATATAGTTAATTAACATTTAAATGCAAAAACTTATTTTCACAACGTTTTCCTGAGGAAAAGTAATAAACCAATGTTAATGGTGTAAGAAAAGTTGTAAAGATAAGAATACGAATAAAATGAGCACTAATTCAACTCGATCAGGTAATAACTTTCCGAAAAATTGGAAAAAGTAAAATTTTTTGGGTTTCGTTTTAAAATTTGTAGATTCGTCACTGAAATGTAAGATAAATCTTTTAGGGATTGGAGTAATGATACGTACACTTAGTGTGCAAAACCCTGCAATTGTTGGGCAATTAGTTTATACACAATTGCGATTTAAATTTTTAAATCAATATATTCAATCAATGTATGTGGTCGTCCGATTGTAGAAATAAAAAAATTTAAAGTTGAAATAGAAAGGAACAAAACGTATATTCTCATTTTTAAATAAAATGATAAACACGCAAAAAATGCATGCAAAGATGACTGAAAATGACCGAATGCAAGAAAACGGAGACGTAGTGGGAGTACCTGTCCGCAGCGCGCTTATATAAATCGCAATCTCCTCCAAACGGCGCTAGGTGGGTACCCCAAATACTCCACCATTTTCTCAGACTCATTCATTTCAGTCATCTTGCATGCATTTTTTACGTGCCATCATTTTATTGAAAAAATGAAAATATACATTTTGTTCCTTTCTATTTCAGCACAATTTATTTTACTTCGACAATCGGACTACCACAAACCTGATTAAATATATATTGCTTTAAGAATTTAAATCGCAATTCATATTTATTTGTCCTGGCACAATTGCAGGGTTTACACACTAAATATTGTACCTCTTATTTCTGAAGATTTATTCTGCATCTGCATAAAATGACGGATCTCTACGAATTTAAAGAAAAACGATACTTACTCCGATTTTTCTCGGAAGCCTGATCGAGATCAAGTAACGCTTATTTTTTATTTGTATTTTGCTTCTATAACTTTTCTTTTACACCATTAACACCTAGTTGATACTTTCACTCAGGAAAGAAAGTTGAGAAAAAATACGTTTCTTTTGTTAATTAATTATATAATGACAATTCATCCCGTATAAAGGCATGAACATAAGGTACTTTGTACGATTTACAATTAGATGGCACAGGCAGTATCTAGTATTATTTTTGTCAAGTACAATATTTGTTCTATTGACTTGGGTATACATAAAATTAGCGCTATACGCCTGATATATAGGCAATTGTACTGAAAACGTGTGTTTGCTTTTTACAAATAACACAAGTCTGATCTACAAATTTATATATATATATATATATATATAATTCAAATGGGATTAACAATACGTAAA